>SJOL01007141.1:677057-689593 GCA_004794785.1 Opisthorchis felineus
TTGGACAGCGGTGGGGTATTGTTTCGTTCAGACTGGTGCCGTTATGAGGACTGACGCGGACAGACAAGAGTTTGTCAGGCAGTCACTGGGGTGTGAAGCGTGAAAGCAGCTCCCTTGGATGGCATTCATAAAGGCCACAAATCAGTCCGGATTCCAAATTCAGCTGGATTATCTAGAAGGTAGCAAACACTTTTATACACAAGAACCTGTGCCTCTCTAATCTTTTTGCGCGCAGAGAGATAGGTTTTTCGATCAGTTTTCTAGAACATAAAAAATTTAAGTTTGCTAACCCACCAGATGTTCCCTTGATCTGGCGGCTATGGAGCTGGATAAGAAACCGCCATATATATTTTGGCCAAAAGCTTTGAAAGTTAAGCCGCTTGGCGTTTTCGAAGCTTTTCTGTAAGACCTTTAACGCCGTAAGCGCCCAGAAGTTCCACGAACTAGTAAGCCTTCTCCAGCGGTTGGCAGCCAGTTCTTGCTCCTCAGGGTCAAGCACCTAAAAGTACATGTACATCAACACAGCGCCCACCAGATATTGATGCAGTGGACGCAAGCGTATGAAATGACATCATATATTCCCCCTTCTGTGTCCTCTGGGAGTTCTCCACCGCCTGTGCAGTGGGTGGTTGAACATTTGCAGTAGTGTCTCACCTACCTAACCGGTATTTAACTTCGTACCAGACTGAGATGTCATCTCTACGGCGCGCTGTACACATACGTGTGTATCTTTTTCTCTGCCAGAAGATATCTTAATCGAGGAGTGTGGGTTTGTCAACTTTAAAAGACGACTGATTTTCGAGAATGGGATCCTAATCGCAGACCAGGCGTCGAGCTTCGTGAGTAGGCCAGCAATCCTTAGTGGCTCCTTTCACATTAGTTGACAGGATCAGCAAATGTATGAGCGCAGTAGTTTTTCCCCCAACAGTTAGTCGTCTGATCGACCACTAAAATGTATCCACCTGTAGCAAACGTCAAACCTCGTAGCATTGTCACGAATTCTGACAGCGGTATGCTATTAAACAGTTATCTACACCCCTATTTCTTCGGGTTCTTCCAGGTGCGGCACACTCACGAGGATGCGGGACCAAGCAGCAGGCCTTCACTATTTACACCTTCACCAAATTTCTGATCTATATGAGAGTAGGATTGTGTTATGTTTCAACTCCAAACCAAAATTTTCCGTATTATTGAGGTCTGTCTAAATACAATTACTGAGATTTTTCTTTTTCAGGAGGACCTATAACCATCAGGTAGAATGTTCGGTAGCGTCAAGGGAATTCATGAGGGTTTTCGGGTTTCAGAATCCCATACAGGACGATTGTGTCTGCATTTGAGTATTCCTTCTTTTGGATTCTCAAATAAATGCGCAGATGTTGCTATAAGGCGTTGTGTTGTGGAGTACGGCGCAGGCTAAAGATGCGGGGGGCCGGGTCCATTGATTTGACTTATAAATTGTCAATATATGGAGGGGAAGGGAAATAGTTTACGAGTAATAGAATGGCAGTTTTGTCGTTAATATACTTTGCATGTAACCAGTGTAAAATGAAACCGACTTGCGTCAAGATGAGTACCAGTTATAACACGTTTGACTTAGATTTAATGCCGCTTGAATAAAACAAATGCTTAACACGATTATTACATAAATTTCAAGCTACTCACATTTGCCAAGAGGCACCTCTAACGCAACCTACTTCTTCCTGCGTTCACTCCTAAAGGTTTGTGGTCCTCCAAGCTACATGCCTTCCGTATGCACTTTGCACCTTATGCAATTCCAAACAGGTCATGCCTGGAACTTTATGCTGCTGAAATCGGGCACCTCAGATTTTTCCTCAATCCAGCGTGCGATTACGTCACAGAAAATCTTATTCAGGCCCTGCTTGATAACGGAGCATTTTTACCGAAGTTTCTACATGTTCGCAAAAAACCTCTTTCCTTAAGTCGCCAGACCGCACTTTAACTGGATGAAAAGATTGTGAGGATGTACTCGGTCAAGATAAAGGACTCCTTCTGTTGGCTCAAGCCAAACATACTTTTTGACCAGATGAATTTGAAAGGGTAATTGATAATACCAATAGTATTCAGCTGAAGTGAAAATGTACGCCCGGAAGCATTACCTTATATAGTAAGTGGTATTGGCAGCTTGATCACTCAAACTTGAAAATATCCGGTGATGGCAGATCCAGATAAATATATTTACCGCAAAATTGGTTTCGGAAAGGTATGTGGCTAAATCTGTGCCCAAACAATGTGTGTCACCCACGGAAGCAAACTACATATTGTGCCGGTCTTGTTAGAGGGTGATGCATCTAGGAAACAAAAACGACCGTTTGAACGCATTGGGGGGACTTTAGAAATCTTTTATCACTTGAACAAAGCAAGCGGCCACCCACCCTGTGTTAAAAGAAACCAACAGCAAAAAAAGAAAATGTAGTCACCTACTTGCGTATGACGAATAAGCAGGTAAATTTGAGGCGCAAATTGAAGAAATGGAGCCAAGTTTGTCTGGGCACAAGGATGCAAAAAAAGAACGACATGTTGAGCACGCAGCGTAAAGCTGCTGACTGTCACAATGAGCTAAGTCAACCGTCATAGAGCTCGTGCATTTCAGAAGCATTTTCAAGTCTTTTTCAGCCTGGTTGCCGCAGTAAGCTATTATTCTTTTCAGAGGAGGAGATTGTTATATATGACCCCTTTTGCATCTATATACTTTGGGATCGCATTGGCACCATTTTTACCAGTGACTCGATTAATTGTATGCGTATATTTTTAGTTAGACAATATATTTTAGAAGCCATCAGTCTCCATCAAACGTGGATCTTTTGCCTATGAGCGTCCAATCCAAGGTTCTATCAGTGGTACTGTCCCGATGTCCTCGGTGAACCCCAGTCGCCATACAGCCAGTATGCAACGAAAGTAGAATCCTAGCTGGGCCTAGATGCAAGAATACGCTGACCGCTTGGTTCTTCTTGTGCACAGGCTTAGATATACTCGTTTTTCTAGCGAACGGTAAACGTTCAGCACTGAAAGAGAGGGAAGATTCAACGAATAAATCAGCTACGATCCCCCGGTGTAACGGATGCACGTCCTCAAGATATGATCCAACTATTCACAAACATATTAGTTTTTGGGGCCCTTCATGACCACTTCAACGGTCTTTATGAGTGGTTATTTTACAGGATGCCGGAGGTCGGTGTACGTCCCACGCCGCAATCTACGCCTAAGTGGGGAGATAACAGTTTCAGCTTTGGAATCTTGAAAACATATGTAGCGGATGCACACCTGTTACGCTATGTAGACAGCTACAATAAAACATCTAAGGAAGGTATGATCCTTTCACCGACGGTTACAAGCTTCACAACCGTGAAACTTTGTATACACGGCCATTTGGAAGAACGCCGCTTCTGACTCTATCAAAGACGCTTGCAAAAGCTGCCTGTGTTAGTTGTGCGCAAACTTCATCCGCTCTAATACAATCACGGTTTAGGCAGCTACAAGGGTATTTAAAATGGCAGATAAACTTAGTTTCCCCATTACCATGCACATAAAAACGGGAGTTCCCGAAGTAAACCTTTTAGTTTTTAAGTAACAAAACCTGTTTCAATATATATGACCCGGCATCCTGATGCATTTTAATCCAGATACTCACCAACCTTATGTAAAAATAAGCAGATACAAAAAATATAGATCGTGGGGAAGAGAGCCAACCAAAATGTTTATAAGGACATTCTGCCCAGCGAGTTATGCCCTGGTTTTTAACTAACTATCAGGGATCTAACATTGCCTTTGCTTGATGCAGCCTCGGGAGTCCCCTTAGGCTCCTTTTTCATATATGATTAAACTCATTTTCTTGCATTTCCAGCAGCACTGACGTGTTCAGTTTCTTGAATCTAGTGGTTCATCAACACAATGCCCCTTCATGCAGACCAAATTTCAGCTGCCGTCTAGTCGCTGCTCTGGTCAAATGTAAGCCAGACACCAAGAGGATATAGCGCCTGGCATCAAAATCTGATGGCAACCGTTCTGATATCCGGAGATATCCGCTTGAACTTTTGGGGAAGTAAGAATAAGGGTGCTCTGTTTCCCATACGGCCGCTGTTACCTCATCCCAGATACAACCAATCTTCCTCGGGAAGCCATTTGCAATGTTCAGTAATGTAGGGTAAACTCTGAAAAGCTGTCCTGTCTTGTAGACCACAAAGCTCTTCTACCGCAAATAAAAAACATGTTCACGCTATATTCTGGGAACATTTCAAAAAATCTTTAATAAATGAGAGCATCCTTTAAGCCATCGTGTATGGTAGGAAGCCAGAAACCAAAAAGCACCCTCCGAAACTAATGGAGATGTGACCAGTTTCACTCCAGGGACGCTCAAAAATAGTGAAAGCCGGATAACACAAAGAACCGGGGTGCGTCTGAAATCACCGCTGCCCAGAATGCACTGGTTATCAGTGCATGGTGGCAAAGGATATTCTTTATTATCACTGAGTCTTTCATCCAGCCGAAATATACCGCGAAAATGTGCCTGATATAATGGGATGCATTGTGCGCTTCACATTGGGAATTCCTGCAATAATGGCTATTACTGAGCATTTCGAGCGTAAAAGAGTGATTTTTCTCTGTAGGTAGTTGTGATGCATCGGACCGATATGTATGTCGTGCTAAAGTGGGTGTGACAAGGAGAGTGTTGGCCATCTTGCCCTTTTTGGTTTTTATTGAGTTGAAAGTTCAAAAAGCCTAGAGCCGGCTGCCTAAAAGCATTTAATAGATTAAAGAAGCCTCTCCCACGAACTGAAAGCCGTTCTACCACTGCAGCAGTCAGCCATAGTAGCCGCCGAACCCATCATGCTTTGTTCTCGAAACTTTGAGATACATGGGGTAGTACAACCTAACCTAATGCGCCTCGATCTTAAAAGTGAGTTTTAGATATGCAGCTGGTATCCATTGATGAATACCTGGGTTGCGCGGAAGAGCAGCCTACTGGCCTGGAATTTGGCCTGTCAACGCTTGAAAAGAAAACAGAAAAGTTAGACCCGATAAAATTGCGCACAGCGGTAGATGTGATCGGTTGTTTGAAATGGACTAATTCCACTGGTGTCGGAAGGACGTGCTCATGGTTGAAATAAACTTAACTGTGTCCTCCAAGGGGCACAAGAAAAAACTAAGATGAGTGGTAACGTGTTTTGCGTGTCTTCCATACTGCATATGACAAACCAGGCAATCCGGCTGGTGCAACCGCGCAGCGTATACGTACCTTGAAGGGACTTTTACTTGTGCAGTTTCTTGTAGGCAGGCTGAGATAGCACTAGAATGCCTAACCCAGTAAGGGGGAGATCAGAGCTCTCAGCAAGAACCATTTGTTTAGAAGCCCGGATGTAGAACAGTAATGGCCAGTGTGCGAACACTGGAGTTGTTCAAGTTTTAAGGAAAAAATTAACATACGTGCTAAAATCCCTGACCTAAAGGGACATGAGTCCATGTTCGTCATACCGATATTCACGGCCCCGCCAAAAAAACAATATGTGGGTGTTGTTCGGACATCCTCTAATGCGAGTAAACTAAGGGAGTTCCTTAATCTAACAACCGTAAGACAGTCCGCTGATTTCTATCCGGCGAATGAAACGTATTTCTCGGAAACCATGATATTTTCGATGTTACCAATTCATGATTAAAAACGTCAATGTCCGGTGCATTTTCCATGACCCATTTGTGTGTGTGATTTGTCCATGTAAGCGATTTTTCAAGGTCAGCGTACACCTCAAGTTTGAAAACTGTGCTCAATGAAATATAACGTCAGCTTGCCGGGATATACATTTGTCTCGAAATAGACGAATGTCTTAGGTAGTTCTGCAGCCACAATATTTTGTAGAACATGCTGCAGCACACTTGTTGCCGTTCACATTTTTATCACTCACGTATCTAAATTTTGTTTGGTATCCCCTTCCAGAGAAGACGGATGTAGACGCCTGCGTCCTCGAGCATCGAGAATTGTTATTCCGAGTAACCAACTTAATAGAAGCACTCATTACCTTCTGATAACTCGTACGAGTTTTGAACGAAGCAATACTGCCAGGATATAAATTTTACTCACAATATTTCATTGAGTGGATAAAAGGCATAAGTGACGCCACGAATTGTGTGTGACCCACGCCCATGGGCCGAGCTTCCTGGCAAACTGCTTGATAACTTCCTGGAATCATTGGAATTGTGTTTAGTGGCATCGAATTTTTACAATACGAATGGTGAAGAATAATAAGCTTTCCGCAGTAGGTCCCGGGGAAGTTGCTATGTAGTTTGAGGCTTGAGGTGTAAGTCTTGTGCTGTTAACCAGAACTTCATACATTAGGCTCTACCCTAAATCAATAAGGGAAAGGTAACTTGGTTCAAATTGCTTAACAGGGCTTCCGTTGCTTATACAATATAGTAAAGGGAACCTAGCTGACGTGCGATAGTCGGGTAGTTGGCCCTAACAAGAGCTTGCTGGAGTTCTTGGTCTACACGCTTTAGATGAATCCATTATCGTCACTTGGCTCAAACTGGCGCTCTAAATCATTGGTACTGGTATTGTACTATATACTCCCGGCTCCCGGCTGTTTCTCACTGAAGCGAAACATGTGGGCGCGCGAACACTTTCGGGACACATTGTGCCGGTCCAGCGTGCTCCGGTCCAGATCAACGTCATAGCAGGACCCATCCGCGGACCGTTTTGCTGTTACATCCCTGTGCTTTCGAAGGGGTCCGGGGGCTAGATCACAAGAATAACCAGTCGACTGCGTGCGTAGGGGACATATCTGAGTATTCTCACCTAAAAGCGGGCAACGTTCATTATCACAACGGTCGATGTGATGGGAAAGCGATCCCTTGGACACCGACGTTCAGTGCGACAAGTCGGCAGGTCAAAAGCCCATAAAATCCAAATTTTCTGTCCTGAAACCTCCATTCCTGTTGAAAATTACCACCCCAACCACGACGATGGGTGATCTGTCACAGATATTGAACATCGGCACAGCAGGATTTACCCATGGGCAATCCACTAATTAATGTCGTATGTGGGTTTTTGGATTCCACCGGCTAAAGCATATCAACTACCTGGTTAAGTTTTCTCCCCAGACAGCCAAATGGCTATGACGGTTGCTTGCAAACAGGTGTAAGGGGTATCCCATGCTACGACCATTTATAATTGGACAACCGCCGTCGGTATATTGGGAAGTGACCTAATAAAACTTTGAATAATGTTCCTTACCGCTGGGAATGAACCGGCCCCTAAATACCAGGAGCAAAAGGGTCCAAGGAGGCCAAATAGCCTGGTGGAAAGGGTGCGTGCATTTGCCAGAACAGGCATCAACCTTCTGGAGGTACACCTGGATGTTTACTTGTAACTATAATTAAATTGACGTTGATTCACCTCACCCTGATTTACCTCATCTTGATAGCGCAGTCCCCGAGGTTTGTGGCTCCAGGTGCCTCAACACGAGGGAAGATGCACACGCAGTCATTCGGCAGACCACATTCAGAATGAAGCTAGTGGGCTACTGAATCAACCTTGGGTCACCAGGATACGATGTATGCATTTCGTATTCCCACAGGAGTCACTCGGCATGCCGGACACATTCTGTATGGAATGATTGAGACCGTATCTATGGCGTATCCTCTTACGTTCTGCAGATAATTGTTCGTCACACGGCCAAAGTGGCCCAGCCCGGATTGCGCGTGGACAGCCCACTTTCGGGTGATATACCGCCAATGATCTGTGTGGGTAAAAGAGGAGTCGTGGGTCCGTGTGTCACAATACTTAGAAGTTGCGGAGAAGTGTGTACCGTTATTATTACTGTGCGTTACATTCTGGACTAGCCGTACGTTGGAAAATGTAATGCCTGTT
Source organism: Opisthorchis felineus (assembly GCA_004794785.1). NCBI lineage: Eukaryota > Metazoa > Platyhelminthes > Trematoda > Opisthorchiida > Opisthorchiidae > Opisthorchis > Opisthorchis felineus. Next base: position 684,937 of record SJOL01007141.1, read on the forward strand.
GGTAGAGAGCATCCGTGACCAAAATACACGGATGGTGTGTGTTCCCCACCTGCTTCCTGATAGCTTTGTGGATAGGGAAATAGTGAAACATAACATCATAGCTGAATACAATCATGGCTGCCCGCGTTTGTGCTGCGAATTCTTCCATAATAAACGAGTTCATTCAATATTTTTTGCCCACTATCTCCCTAAGCACGCTAAACAGCTTACGCGTAGGAGCAATCTGGCTGGTTTCTACAAAGACACACATAAATGGATACCGGGCACACATGTCATCTGTGATCAGGAAAATGTGGGTCTTGTACTCATGTGCCATATACCAGTTGCTTTAAAAAGATGCACCCAAATGGGTTGTTCGTGTGTGTTCCGCCGATATTTACGATATCCAGAAAATGTCAGAGCCGTTTGCTGCGATTTGGCTAAGCATATTTATCTCCATTGCCCCTCCAATGATTGCAAGTCAAGTCCCCGTCCGGGCCTGTGGTCATTCGTCAGGGATGGAGGTAAATTATCTGCCAAAATAAATCTAAATATCCTTCACTTACTCAACAGAGCGGGTCAACATTTTCTGGATTAGTTGTAGATGTACTGAGTGGCAAATATCTTGCCAAATTCATCGGCCACGAACCGCCGCACTGCAAGCGACAGCGTTCCATATTTCAGCAGAGCCTTGCTGATGCCCACTCCTATCCGGTTAGCCGCCAGCCTACGTGCAGTCGGTCGTACAAAAGCTTAGTCAACTTACGGTTGCGGACAAGATGATAACAGGATATTGACAGATGGCTCCTTGCCTAAGAAGACAAAACCGGATAATAAACCGGTGATTCATGTACCATTTTTCACCGTGAAATAGGCTTAACTTACTAGCTGCTTCCGACTCCTTGGATTTGGCTTGGTTTCAAATGTCGCCTGCTGCGTTTGTGGCACACCCATACGTGGCGTAAAAAAGCGTTCAGGCTTCTTTTGCTCATTGCGCGCACAAATACTGCATAGTTATCCTTACCGCATTTATTTAATGTCCTCTCAAAGGCTTTGAAGGATGAGGACCAGGCAGCCACCAATTTCTTGAAAACATGTATGAAACCAAGCATAACCTGCTGAGTCACGGCGGCGAAATTTTCAAATTGAATAGGCGCAAAAAATTGCGAATGAAGCCCAGCCAAAACAAATTCCATAAACTCAAAACGGACAGTGGTGGCTTTAGGTTTGGGCGTGCATACAGAGGTACAAGCAAAAAAGAGGTATTTACTGGATACGTTTGAGGGTAGTCAATGTAGACTACAGCAATCATGACCGGATAATGTTTCGTTGCAAGCAATTGTAAATGAACCACCTCATGCCTGCTACTACGTACATTAGCAGTGCAAACTGAGAGCCCTCTTGGGAGTTTGCTTTCTAGACAAAAAGCGATCAGCTTCTAGTATGCTGCGTTCTACTTGGAAACTCCATACGCAAGAGTCAAATTTGCCAACCTTATCCAACAAGCAAGGTTTTCATCGGACACCGGTCCATTGAGAAAAATTACGGACTCTGGTGAATGACCTTGTTCAATAGGTTCGTCTAACTTTTCTCTAAAACATGCATCCTCAGTTTCTGGTGGAAGTAGCTTCGGCTTGAGTGGATTATTCTGCCCTGGCCGTACACCTTCCTAGATGTCCAACCACATGCTGACCTCCGTTGAACAGCAAAGGGCTCCCACGTTTAAACTGAGCGCACACATTGAGTGAACCTTATCGCTATATGGCGATTTGTGTACCCCAATGCACACTAGCCTATACTGGGAGGTTCATTTTCATGCCAGCGGAGTTCCTCATACAAGATGTTTTGGCTGATAGAAATTTGCATCTTTGGACCCGAATACTTTGGCTGTGGATCCTAATTGTTACCCTGTCCAAATGCGGGAATCACAACAGTATCCCGACAAGCTACCGAAAACACTGTGACGCCACACAGGCCGTCGCGTGGTGTCGTCAGCTGGGTCGTTCTCCTTACTGCACACAGCAGGCAAAACCACGCGTCCGCCGACCAGTCCTCTCTTAACGTTCACGCATTCCTTCTACCTTGGTGCACTGCAGTTTAAGTACTCTCTTCTCAGGTCCCAGCATTAGAACTGACCGCTATTTTCCATGCATCAAGCTTAACTACAGGCTTTCTGCGTCAGACTTCATTAACAATTCTGAACACATAGAAGTATGTTTGCCAGCTCAAAAATCTTTCATTGTTTGCACCCTGAAGCCAGCAGAACAAAAGGTTGCCCCTGCTAGTTTTCTGTGTTCCCTGTGTCTTGATATATGCTGTCAGAAACAAGAATCAAGGATACTGACACTGCAATAAAACTGGCGGCCTCCCGTCTTCTTCTCGCTTCTGACGGCTTAGCCTTAGCGACGAGGACGTCGCCGCAGCTGGATATGCTGATTAACATTGTGCGGCTGCAGAACACCGGGTTTTCGAAAACTGATGTTGTATTGTCAACAAAAATAACGATTGGGTTGACATTATTTTAAACCGTCCGGTAGAGTAGCCTTTACGGTATGTACCAAAACTCGTTAGTGTTAGCTGTGCAATTCATTTGACAAATCATGTTGAGTAATCCCGAGAAAGAGAGGAACGGTGCCCTCTAATTATGCTAATGACTTACCTGCTCATGGATTCAAGACTTGAATATGTAAAAGAGAGTTTCTGTGACCCTCCAGGCATTGTCTCACGTCGGACTAAGAGGTCAGGCAACATTGTGTTTGCCTGTGACACGAAGGCGAATGAAGATTTATGAATGCCGAGGCTAAATTGGAAGACCATTTTGAACCAGATATAATATGAAGGGAAGACCTTAAAAAACCTACCGCAGATTTGCGCTGGTCCAAAAGCTGCTTGGTTGCAGAACGCAATTCCGGAGCAATCAAAATTGTTTGGCTAAATAGTGACGAACAACAAACCGCACTTGAACCAAACTGGAACACAGTGCCATCGGTTGCCGGTGGGTTTGGTCTGTAATTACCTACTGTTTCTTCCGGAACATCTTCATGAGTTCCAACGATGCACTTGTTCTCCGCCGCTTTTTACTGTTTTTTTCGGGCCTTCCCAAGAGGAGCACATCGTCTTACATTTGTAGCGACACGGAAGGAATCTGCTATATCTGCCGTTCCTGAGCGATCTGTGGCCAGAAAGGTGCAACTTTTACCAAAATTACTGAGGTTTTGGTGGCTTATATGTAGTCAGATTATAGGCTGATTGCCTTTTGGGGGTTATCTGCACACCATATCCAGCTAGATGGCCGAGGCACGGAAGCACTGCAGCGCCAGATTCAAGCCTTCAGGTCACTATTATTCAGTGGTAAGTTTCTGAAGCATCACCTCTGCATCTTTCAGTTGAATTCAGTAGTCGGGTCCGAATGTCGTCAGAGTGTACCGGTAGACAACTACCCACAAAGTTCGGACAGTTGAGATGATTTTAGATCATTTTCTGAGCCTCAAGCTTTCTCGTTCGTTGTTAGCAAAAACGGCATACGTGATGAAGACTTGAGGGTCCATATTGATCGTCCTAAGACTCCGGGAGCAAAACGGAACAAGAAACTTCGTCCTCTGAATGGCTTTCCCAGATGTCTGATATTAATTGCGAGGTCAAGTTAAAGGGAGATTTAGAGGAATATGAAAATTGTGAGCAGCTGATATTTTGCCGTTACCTATTTCTGCAACGGCAGTTGAATTTTCTCAGAGCCGACAAAAATAGCAGAGCCGTCTTTTAACACGTCCCCATTTCCCTTAAGCCGAGTTTCTATTGTTTGACCAGATTTTGCACCAAAACTGAATCTAATAACTGGGCTGGGGGCAGTATCTTTTGAAGAAGACAAAGACACAACCGTCTATGCCACAGCCGGCGACACACTGCGTACCAGAGGTTCACTGAGCCTTTTCGAAGTGCCTACGCTAATGATAAAGAAGTCACTCCCATATGCTCTGGGAATAACGATGTAGGTCTGGGTTGTTGCCAACCCTTGCTTATTTCAACAGGGATAGCAGATACGTCGGATTCTGGCCTGCTAACTCGCCCGCTAGAGTGCACTTGGGAGTATATTGACTAGAAACAGCCCGTAGAAACAAGGGAGAATTTGGAGCTGTTCACTATAGATCAATCGTAGAAGTTTACACAGGGTCGAGATGGAATCTTCCTAATGAGTCCAGAAAATCCGGGCTTAAAATGCTCAATTCTAATTAGCGTATGTTCGCCTGGTCAATAGCCGGATTGCAGTACATACGCTCAGTATACTTGAGGCCCCATTATTTAGAGTGGCTTGCCTCCGGAAAAATGAGGCAAGCGCTCTGTTGTAAATCCCAATGTTCAGCTCATTTTTCGTGAGAACCTTGGTAAGTTGGGGCGTGTGGACAAAGTCACCCGGTGTTTGAGTGCAGACCAGGTGCAAGAACTGCAAAATGCACGGGGCATCATCACGACACCTATTGGTCTACATTCTTTACCTGAAAGCACAAAGTGAGGATTACGAAAGCGCGGACTCCAAGGAGAAGCGCTGAAGTTTGTGATGGTAACAATACCAGCCTTAAGGAAAGTTCAAAACTAGGTCACTGGATGAACTAACCTGACACTTTTGGGTCACTTGTTGTGTCAGAATTGCGTATCATTGTGTCTTATGTGTCCCATGAAC
>SJOL01007141.1:733762-761832 GCA_004794785.1 Opisthorchis felineus
ACCTCGGAATGATTGTAGTAAGCTAGCACTAAGTCCCTTCCCCGTCCACCTTTATTCTTTCCTTCGCAATAAGGCTTTCAAATAAATCATGGTTGTACGGCAGTGAAGCATCGGTGTGGAACACTGATGTCATGCTGTCGATGATGATGATGATAATGATGATGACTTGTAAGAAGTGCCCCACTACCTTCGTTTTATTCCTTGTGTTCCTAAACTTGCCTCGGTTACTTCGAAGCTCTTTCATCAATCCTTATCCACTGGCGTTTTTCCTTCTGCGTGTACAGTTCATTCGTCCGTCCCATCCCCCTGAATGGGCGCCCCGCTCTAACCCCAGCAACTACTTGTCAATCTCCATCACCTCCATTTTTTTCCAAATTACCATTATTATCCGGGAGCTTCTTACCGCACTTCTGTCGTGCTCGTATCGCTCTAGTTTCAGAGGCCCCAAATTCGGCTTCACCACACCACTTGAGACCGATCTCCATGTCCTCTATTCTTGTTCAATGCTTTTATGAGGTGCTTGCTGATCGCTGGAGCCGTGAATTGCAGCTGCCTTCACTCCACTTTGCATTTTTACGTCGAGACGGTTGTTTGGAAGCTGCCTGGCTGTTACACGCTCTGCTTCGTCACCCTCCAGCGACTGCTTCTAACCTCAGTTTGGCTTCTGTTGATATCTCGAATTCGTTCGATTCGGTTTCGCATGGCATGATTGTCAGATCTGTCGAGGCGTTTGGAGCACCGTCTCCCCCAGTTCGATACATCACACGTTCCTATGAGAAGGCTGTAGCAGATTTCCCTAATTCCGAGGTGCAATGCCACAGAGGTGTGAAGAAGGGAGACCTACTGTCCCCTATATTGTTCATCATGTCAATGGATGAGGTTTTTGGATTTTCGATGCCGAAAATAGTTTCATGGCACCTTAGTGGACGGTTTTGCCTTCGCTGACGACTGGGTCTTGCGTGCAGAAAGTCAGGCTCGCCATATAGAGAAGCTTGAAGCTGCTGAGGTTAGAAACGATTGGTATGAAGATCAACGCCCAAAAGACGAAAGCAATGGTAATTTAGGACAACAGAAAATATCGGACGACCGCTGTCTCAGTCAAACCTTTTTGCTTTGCCGTGGGACTCATCACTCCTCTGGGTCCGACTGACACATATTTGGGCGTCCCCTTTATATTCAAAGGGAAAGAAGTCTGTAACCACCAAAAGAGCTGCTGAAATTGCTCGATGACGTGACGCATGCCCCGTTGAAGCCGCATCAAGGAATGGAGATAACAAGAAACTACCTGGCACCGAGCCTGGAACATTCGCTCGTGCTCGGCCAAGTTCACCGAAATACTCTCCAGAGGCTGCACAATCACATCAGGCGGTCTGTTCGTGACTGGTTACGCCTACCGAAGGACACTCCAGTCAGCTACATTCACACCGGTAGGCAACATGGGAGACTCGGTTTTCCAAGTCTGAGTTCAACCATTCCGATACAGCGGAAAGCGCGTATGGAAAAGCTGCTGCCTACACAGTGTCGAGTACGAAGCATTGTGGTTAATAATCCTGCATTTGGTAAGGTTGTTCGGGAGCTCAGCCGTCCAATTAGGGTCTAAGGCACGTGCATGAACACCAAGAAGGTGATAGTTTGCAAAACAGCGTTGATGGCCACGGTTTGCGATAGTTAGTCACCTCGTTTCTTTCGAATCACTGGCTTGTGTTTCCAGAATGCGTTCTCCTCTTTTTTTTCCTGCGAGTATCCAGTTCCGATGCAACCTGCTGAAGACGGGAATTATAATCTCCCGGCGTGGTTATGGTGACCGGACGATCTTCTCCTGTGGAAACTGTGGTCACCCGGAAAGTTTGGTGCATATTCTGCAGTCGTGTTGTATCACGCATGATGCTCGATGTGCTGGTCATAATCGGAACTCGTGAGACGTCTCTGTCGTCTGGGCTGCGCCGTCTTCGAGGAGTTGAGAGCACCTACTTCGACATTTTCCACCAAACCTGACCAAGTCGCACCGAACAACCGTAACAGACGATGGGCGCGGAATGACTGTGTGGAATGAGAAGAAGCTGTAGTACAGGGCTGATGATTGTTCCCTCGCTATCATCTCAGCCCTATGTGCCATCGATTGTGATGTTGACTTTTTGGTTCGCAAACCGATGATCATTTCATGTTGAATGACCTGCTTTCTTCAATCCGTCAATTCTGTCGTTGAACTGGGGCTTCTTAAGGTCACAATCAGTGACTTGTATTTGCTCACTACTTTGGGCTCTCTACATACGTACGACACTTTTATGTGGTACATGGCGTTGGGTGTTCATTCTTGCCGTTGACTTTCACACCTGACCCTGTATGACGGACACCTTGTGTCTGATGTGCGAGTCTTGACCGTGATAGCGCTTACTGCGCCTTGAAGAGCATTTAGTATTGTTTGTGTTTTCTTCAGTTGCTAGTGTTTACACGAATGTTTCGATGCCAAACATGCTTACATGCGTTCGAGAAACTGGCTGGAAAATTATTGATGGCACACGTTCTAATGGAACGTTCCTCTGTTTTTTCTGGTTCTCTGTTCCGCGGTCTGTCGAAAATAAATGGTGAATTGTTGCTTCTACACCTCGTCTCTCTTTCCAACAGCGTCAGAGATTTTGATCTGTTACACTCTACTTCTTCCATAATTCATTCAACCTCCGAGCTGTTCAGAAGCCGATTTCTTGTCCATCTCTGTTCACTTTTAGATTTCCGTTGTTTCATTTATGGTCTCCTGGCGGTATTTCTCGTTATTTGCAGTCCTCAGACTGCATATACCCTTCTTTGTAATCCACATGCGTGATAAGAAAAATGCTGGATTCACGTTTCTTTTGCTTTAGTCCATGCGGACTGTATGTGGTCACCTGGGGAACTGGTTTCGCGCGTTTTCCAGCACTAGTTTGAAGTCCCTGTGGAAGCGTAGGCAGGAAAGCACGATTTTGACAACTCAGGCAGTTATTACTGTTAGGTCGTTTACATTTCAAGCACCAAGTAGAATACGTTCATCGTTTGCTTTCCCAGCATCGGCGAAGAAGTTGCATCTAAGGTAAGGAAATATACTCTGGAACCACGTGACCTCCAAGATTATGGCTAACAGAACTAGCGAGGCGTATGGACTTCTCCACAATCCCGTGCTTGTGTTGTAAAGGCAATGTCCAGGGGCTGCACGTTCTGAAGCGTGACTCTGCACTTTTTAAGTGTAAGACGTATGCCGAAGGATTAGGTGGTGGTGGTCAGCGGTCAACAGCGTTTTTGCCTGGCCTTCACCTTCATAGATTAGGACAACGTACTCGGCATACCCCCAGAATTGAATAGCGGAATTTTGAAGACCCCACAGCTTTCATTTCAGCGGTGACATATTGGGATAAAAACAAAGTGGGTAAACAGCCAGACATTTTGAAGGCAAGCTATTAGAGACTTCCCAGAATCAAGCCTGGAAGTACGGGCCAGATAATTTTCCGGAACTTATGGGCCATCCTCTTTTTAGCAAGTGTGGCTAGATGCACCGACCAATCAGCACAATCGAACGCATCATTAAAGTCAAAGAACACCAAGATAATGAGTAACTCGTGCATATGGAGCTACTCTAACACCTGATAGAATGTGGTCAATGCGCCTCTAACCGGTCGAAATCCCGCTTGATGCTTGCGGTTAAGGTTTTGCGCAATCCCTTGAAACGACAATGAATCAGTAACGCCAGAAGCATGGCTAGGATGGGAGTCTAACTGACCTCTCTGTGGTTAGTACATCTACTGCAAGTATCCTTTTGAAGATGGGCACTATTAGCAACTCATCCCAGGTTTCTGGGCGGCCTCTTTTTCCCAGATAAACGAAAACACTTTGAAATTAGAATCTCGTCCTGCAAGTGAGGCCAGTCTACGCTGGAAACACTACAGCTGTTTCATCGTTATTGGGAATCAACAAAGACAGCAACATCAGTGTTGACACTGATGCTTCACTGCCGTATCGGCATCATGTCACGAAACCTCCTGAAGTTCCAAATCTTCGACACCCCTCTCCCCTCTGGTACCATGAACACTTGACCGTTGAGCAACGAGTGGCTGATTTGCAATGAGACTTAGACAGTATATAGCGCAGAAACCACATCACTTGTTGACTGGCTCCTCGACTTCTCAAATGAAAGTTTCACTCATCTCGCGAACTCAGTCTCCCTTCGATCGACTTGGACATTGATGGTAGTGTGAAAATTTCGAAAGTCACACTACCAGCAAATAAGTTATAGAAACCGACTAGGAAATTCACTACCGTCTTTGAACAGAGCAGGTGGAGTCCACACGGTTATTCTAGGTGGGACAGGCACTGACTGCTCCTTGTCACCGGTAACCGATGTCATTGTGATCCATTTGGGTTCGGGGCTGGTTTGTACGTGAGCACCACCTGGTCAAACGGTTACAGCTGTTTCGGAAGTTGCACAAAAAGTCTGTGGTCAGCACGTAGCTCCAGTGAGCGCCCTATGTTGTCCGTGCGTGTCGCGTCGGATCTATGGCGAACGCCCATTTGAGCAGCGCTAAGGTTATCCACTTGCGTGTTCATTTCGCCAGAGACGACAACTGTTTCTGAGCTTTTAGCACTTGTAAAATAACACCTACAGCGTCATAGAAACTGTCCTTGGCAGATTCAGAGCTACAGTCCGCAGACGTACGAGCAAACGCAATATGTAAGCAGCCGTGGACCTCTCTTTCACAGACGTTACCAAGCGAATTGTGCAGAGGCAACTGTCAACGGGTATTCGGCCCGGCACAAAACCCACCCTGGCCTATCCAGGTGCACCGGCCTTTGCACCACCGGAGGTGCGCAGCTGGAGACGATTACAGTGCAACTGGGCAACCGATCCGGATAAACTAATTACGTCTTGGATTTTTGTTTATGACAGAAGACGCATCAATGCGTAAGACCGAGGAAAGCTTAGTGTCATGTTTGCTGTAGAGTGTGGGTATTTAAAGGCAACTAAGTAAACTGGCTTGCGGAGTTTGTGAATTGATTTAGAGGTGTTTAGAGCTGTTACCGAAGATGGACGCGCAGAAATTTCCGTCAAGGGTGTTGCAAAACGAATAAGGCTGTCACTTCAAGTGCTGGGACCTGCGGAGACACTACTCACAATAGGGAGAAGAGGGAATACTTGAAAGTACAATCTGTTCACGCTTACCCGCCCTGATGTATGCGGCAAATAAGGCCACACGGTTGGTGGCATCATGCTATGGTTGACGTGACAGAAGTGAACACCGTGGTCGTATGTCGTCTCAACTACTATCAAACAATCCACACCTGCAGAGGGCGACTAGGGTCCTCAACCGAGGCCTTTCACCCGTAAGCGCGTGGGGTAGGTTTCGGCATACTGCCATAGCAGTACATATTTCTAGGTAACAAGTTGCCATACGCGTTCCGACTGCTAACCTGGAAGACCAGAAGACTGAGTTATGTAATGGCCAATCCGGTATTGTAAGTTGTGTCAAAGTGAAACCCTGCAGTGTAGCTCAGTGGTTCATATAGGTACACAAACCGCCGCTCTACGATGAGGTACACTCTCTTCACGACAGTAGCACAGATGAAATGCGACTTTGGGAAGTAGTTCGATTTTTTAGTCTCTTTTGGATGGCCATTCTGAACATAGACTAAAGGTTCAATTTTTTTATCGTGGATTTTTTTTTCAGAGCGAACAAGTTAACGTTCCTTACCCTCCACTTCGGGTTCCTGGGTAGCTTGAGTTACTCGAGATCGTAAGTAACAAAACGGACGAGGTCCGATGAGCGCCTTTTCGCGTGCACGCATACATGGCGTGTAGCCAGGTTATTACGTCACTTCTGATATAACTCGGCTTCTTCCACTCGTACGGCATGCGACGCATAACTGATGAGATAATAACCGAACGAACCTCACCTTCAATTGGAGATAAGTCAACAATTTTTTTAAAAGTGGATAGTCACCGCGCAGCCATTAAACGGTTTACAATTATCGTTTCATCACATCTAGAGACTGTTACACTAGGCAGTAGGAGGGGGTTTGGTGAGCATAATCGAACAGGTACCGAAATCAGTGGAGACCGTGGCATGTAACTCCTCTCCGTTCCAGCCTTGGGGAAACGGGTGGAATTCATGTCTTTCGGGCTTCGCAGCCGACAATTAGGAAACTTCTCATGGTTCCAGCTGCCAACCGAGCTGCTTGTGATGGGCTGGAGATTATGCTAGTGGTTTGCGCCATCAAATCAGCCCGGACTCGCAAGCAAACTGGGTGAGATTGCTAGACGTTGCATGTGGACTCCCGCACGCATCATTTATTAGGAGTGGGAATAATAAACACAAATCAGCTTGTGAACAGTTAGCCGCCTCTTCCTGTAAAGACCTAACCGGAATGTTCCTCCAACTGCCATCCGAGTGCAAACCACTGAGTCAAACTGTTTTATCCTATAATTGTTATCAGATCGATGACATGGCACTGCATTCGGCGACGTCAACATCGTCAGCCTTGGTAATCACACACCAGTAATACATACTGACTTTTAATTGTCATATAATCATGGGAGGATGACTTGGTGAAGAATGGAAAGAAAATGAAGTCGGTACCTATCGCGATAAAGTTATAATTAATTAGGGAAAGCGATCAAGATGCCTTAACCTCTGGACAGCGTTCAAACAGACTGATTGACCCAGCGTCCTGCACGAAGATCACCCGAAACAAGCCCGGTGCACAACAGTAGGCGAGCTTCAACCAGGCAGTCTGGGCGAGAAATGATAGCATGTGCGCCACTGGGGTCGGCTGCGTGCCATTTCCTGCAGACTTTCCAAACATCACGGACCTCGCGTGCCCCAGTCAGAAAAACACGAAGATCCCGCAGCACTCGGTTCAATTTGCATTTCACGTTACGGCCTGTCCACGCGAAGCTCTCTCCAACAACAGAATTACTTCTTTGTGTAGACGGTGGTTGTGCATGACTAGCACATTTCCAACCACTTGATAAGTTTGATTACCTGCGTTCAGCAATGAGGGGCGCGGAGATTGGTCTCTTCCAGAGCCTTATCACACAGGCTTCTTGACCCTTGATTATTAACATCATCTGATATAGCTATCGGAGAGAGAGTACGGTATTGAGTGACCGACAAACAGAATACCACTACCCATCCAGCAGCCTTAATAACACTAGTAACACCAGTTCGCCGTTCCTCTGTGTTCAACAAGTAGCTTAATTAGACCATGGAACTCGCGTTTCTAGACCAGTCATGCACCACGGTCTACATTCTCTAGTAGGATTTTATCGTGCTCTCCGGAAGGGCGGGCGCTCACGTGGACAGCATTCTGGGAGTTCCCTCATTTAGCGTTTTGCTTCACCAGTGCATGATACTGCCATGAAGCGAGGTGCAAACAACTCGCAACCTCATCTTAGCATTTATCGATATCGCCTTTCGTTTTATCTACAAGAAATTCATCTTCCAGGGTGACACACCACACCAAGTCCTATATAGATACCAAATGGAGACTTGCCTGATGCTCCACCTTCTGCCATCCTTTTGAAACCAGCCTTCCAAAATCAGTGAACTAGCACATATTGATGAAACCTCAACCAGACGCCTGATTCGTGACGTTACCTTCCGTGATTAGTCGTCTGAACCATGCTTTGACAGTTTTTCGCCTTCACCAAAACGTACATCGACGCCATTTATGAACTTATATTTAAAAGAATAACTTGACTTGGGCCGCGAATTTCAGCTCAACAGTGCAACTCGGTGGGATATGCTGGACTGATAAGGCACCTCAGTGAAGTAAACCATGTTTTATATTGCGAGTTCTGCCGCCAGTTCAACTCATTTGGCAAGCCACTGCGTTGTCCAAGGGCATCTTCATGGAGACATAGGAAGAACCACCTCCCTGACCCAGTATTTTTGGGACAAGTAATGACTCGTTTTGACCCTTTCGACGGCGTTTGAAAGGCGCTTTTATTCTTCCACTTTTATGTAGTCCGTGGCGCGTTACTCCGAAGAGTTTGTCGTTTTGTTAGTGGTGAATGTGAGCACCATCGTAATCATCAGTTAGCTTCATTCAACATTTTTCTCGCCTCAAAGAACGCCTAGTTATACGCCACCGTACTTAGGTATCTACTTTTTCAAAATGGCATCTGCTATAGGAGTTTAAGTCATGTCTAACTTTGGAGACGCCGAAATTTCGTGAATATGCCATGTTTGTGAGACGGAATCCACATTACGATTGAATCGGTTGCGTACTTTCGAGGCAGAGTATCGGGGAAATTGCTAACTGGTCTAGCTGCAGCTGGACAATAGATGCCAAATGCTTGGTCCTTCCTTGATGATCGTGTTCTGCCCCGACTCCGACGCTACCAAACGATTCGGCCATTTCCAGTATCTGAAGAGTGCATGCAATGTCCTGGGCCAGAAAACGAGTAAAGATCAGTCCGGATTCGAGCAGGTCAAGAATTCATGACAGGTGAATTGGCGAAGGCAACCATAAGCCCAGCAGCCAGTGTGAGTAATTCGGATGCTGTGCCTTTTCAGGATTGCTAAACGACAGCAAACGACAAGATCGACTTGGCGGGATGTGAAGGCATTTTTAGAAAAGCAATCCTGTAAGGTGCGATATTTCAAGGCACAACTTACACATGAAGTGCGCAAGAAAGGTTTGGGCAAACTATCGGACGGAAACACTTCAAAACCGACTTCCCACAGATTTGACTGTATTCCGTAAAAGCCCGTTGGACCTATTCACAGCCACACTAAAATTCAAAAGCCTGATCACAGTGCTCACAGATTCGAACAAAAACAAACTACATTAATGATAGGCGCTTGTCCTTTGTTTGAGCTCACAGGGAATTCACGTTTCTGTGGAACTATTCGTTGTCGACAACTGACTGGCCGAATATGACCTCATAAAGAACAGTGACTACTTGCGCAGTCAAATGTGTGAATAGAACCCTCCTCATCGATGGGAAAAATGTGAGAGTTACAAACACATGTGCTGCTTATTCAGGTTGATGCACGCTGTGATGCCCTTTCGGCACATCGTTGCTACGTACCCAGTGAGATGTGCACAAGTCGGCACTAGAACCATCTAAACGTCAAAAGTGGGTTTGAACTAGACGCCTCCCTGTAATAAGTCCTGCCAATAAAGTGCTATCCTCGAGAGATCACTCCATTGAGAAGTCCACGTCCTAGGACAAGCAAAAATACCTTTTATGGTAGGCAGAGGAGTACCATCGTCTAAATCCGGGAAAGTAGTCCCCCAGTACGATATTCAACATAGGTGAGTCAGCTTTAGTCTCACCGGTTTTAGGGGCACTTCTGGTGCACACAGTGTTCACGTTAGAACCGCATGAATTCTGGCTGCAAGTTTCGCTAGATGCTAATTTGTTCATACAGATTGTAAACTTATGGAAGGAAGCAAGTTTGAGCGCCGTTTGAATCACCATAATCTTTCGGTATACAACAGCCTTCTTTTACCATAACCTGTTTAAAGTGGGATACAAAAGAAAACAATCGCCGAAATATGATTAGATTTGTTGATCCCCACAAACAACACGAGATCTAGCCCAGATCCTTGTCAGTTCGCAGAGGGTCTGAAAGAAAACCACAGGCACGATATTGTATTACGAGAGTACCAGGATTTGATGCATAATAGGAGTATACAAAAAGTTTAACGGGTGTCTCTTGTCTGATAATGACACCAGAGCAATAGTCAAAAGTAAATAAATGATCGTTCAGCTGTAATATCCTTTCGTTGCCAAGCTGCCATGCCACCCGAAGGAAGCACCAGGGTAGAGATAGTGCCAGGCTACCCAAGCAGTCCAGAAGATGCCGAGGTTGGGTTCGAGACACGAACCGTCAGTAAGCTTGCGCCCAACTCAGCTATCCCCTGATAAAGGATATCTCGAGACCGTACGCAGTCTTTCGGGCCTTAACAGTTTCAATACGATCTGAAGGAGATATAGACTATGGCCTACGGACTGGTAAGTGTGTAGGTGACTGCTCAGAAAAGATAACCTCGCCGATCGTTACCGCGGTAACCTTACCAAGCCGACGGAAGAAATAGGACTCGTAAAACACTAAATTGGGCAACCAGTTAGTCGTGATATGGATGCATTGCAGGTAGCTTGCATACACAAACGATAGATCGATGCGCATAAGTTTTCATGTTTCGCTGCAGTAGTAGCAAGATATCTTGGTGATGAAAATGTTCCACGATTGAAATGTTCATCGTGTCCTTGTTTCATCTAGGCTCTGGACCTTTCCGAAAGCTTTCACACGGTTTTCGCTTCGCTCTTACTACGCATCAAAATGCAAACATGCGCTATCAGCACAAAGTACAGAGGAATAGGGCAAAATGACATTCGTTGAATGATTCATTAATGCACATCGAGGACTCGTTATTGTCTGAATAAAATGCCGGAAGAGCAAACCAGGTGCTTCAAGTGACAAACCACACGAAATTTCTGTGGGCTGAGCGAATGTATATCCTCGGTAGACAGTTTGTGCGCGAAAAATGGGGTTACATAACAAACAGGCATTGACGTAATCCTAGACCAACGTGACACCACTCACTTGGCCCAATCCACTTTGAGCACCACATGGTTGTGACGAAGACCATTGACTCCGTAGATAGCAGCTGTAGCCTCTTCTGCGGTTGCATACGAGATGAAGGCAAATCCCTGTTGAAAAGTGAGTGAAATAACTTTAATACTACACGAGGGCAAACTGTGTAATGTTTCAGTGTGCATTTGAAGTGGCATATAATCGAGGTTAGGCTGATGAGCCACCTCAAATCTGCGCTGAGATTATTCGAAGTTAGAGATTCGCGTGAAGGTTATAAATAATGCTTGGGGGGGGGGGCAGACTTCCATTGAGCACGCCGCATACGGAGATATGTCACGAAAGACCCCACCCCCAGAAACTCATTAGTTGTGAATAAGACGGACTGAAATTACCTATCCGTGTTCAGGTCCGGTCTATGAGGAATTTGTGCAAGGCTCATGGAAGCCGAAGTGTTGCAGTCTTCAATCTGACCTATTGACCTGCTGCCTAATTTATCGACTTCCAAGTATCCTACATGCGTGAAAATTAATGGACAGTTGATCGTTCCCTACACAAACTTACCCTGTTTTGTTGAGTAACTTTGTCCTTAGCGGGATAGATCCGGGTTACCAGGCCGAATGGGCTGAATATCTGCTTCAAATCATCTGCCGTGGTATCCGGCTGAAGATTGGTGACTCGCACGGTATGACCATCGAACGATCGTTTCTCCGTACCCATGGAGCTACCGAGGACAGAAGCCGCAGCGGCACCGGCACGAAGCGGAGGTGGAAGATAACGCCCAGTGGAAACAACAGGTTCCGGCTGGATGAGTAAGCGAGATGAACAACAGAGAAAAAAATTTATTATTTGAAACTGCCAGTGTCCGGATATGTCAGGCGTCTGAACAAAATCATAGCCGGTGACAACCTGGGCTCAGTCAAATAGAAGCATGATCACTGTACTTAAGTTATGCAACACTCTCCTGATCTTATACATCTTCTGTGCACCCTATTACGATCCATAGTGAACATTTCTGAAAGTTGACTATAAAAATGCCATAAAAGCAAGGTCATCAAATCACTTCTCTAAGGTTAAGCGAGATAGTAAAAAGCGAAGATGACTGTTGGGCCTCCTGGCGGTCTATCTAGCGGAAGCATCTAACCCGTAACTGCTAGTCAAGGGGTCACGCGGATTATCCATGTCCATCCGCTTGATAAGACCCAAAACAGGCGTAAGGCTTCATGTAGCTAAGGTTTTCGGGGAGCTAATCACCAAAACATTTTAATTCCGAAATCCTAGCATGATGACTACCCAAACATCGTTAGTTAGGATAAACAGATTGAATATTCACCGGTAATCAGATTGCTTAGGTTAACATGTCGTTGCAACAGGAATTAAACCATAGTTTCGAATAGTAGAATATCTAAAATTACCGCCAGATTATCTAGACGTAACACTACTTAAGGTTACTGAGAGTTCTTCAGCATCCCACGACCGGTTTTGCCCTTCCTGAGGCCCATCAAGTGGGCGCAGTCCCCGAGTTTCTATCAATATTATGTTCAACTTGAACCAATCGTAGACCAGAGACTCAACTGTATTCACTTGAGTTTCTTGTTAAGACCAAATTTGTGTGCAAATGAGTAGTTGTTGATACCCAAAGATTACTTATGAAGCGCTTATAAAAGACAGCTGGATTAGCCAACCCCACCTCGTCGGTCAAAAACATCAATAAGACGATGGACGCAAGAGGCATTTGGTATCCCAGCTAGTCATTCTTTGAAAGGAACATGCGCCGCCCTAATAATTACCGGCACCTTATAGATAGCAAACTACATGATTTATCCTAATCCGTCACGGTGGAAGTACAACTAAACAAAAAGGGTTGTTGCAGCTGAAGGCTGTGAACTAGCACGAGCTCCGAACACACAGTAGAAGTGAACTGCATTCATAAAAGCATCTCCCCCCCCCAATTCGATCCCATTGGGATTCATCTACCTAAATGCCATCGGTGCAAGTGCTCTGGATCATAACGACGATGCTACACGGTGTCATTTTGCCCAATTTTAACCCTAGTCATTAACTTCTGCCGTATTGTGACCTCCCCAGAGAGGGCTACCAAAGCACATTGAACCCGGGAGCAAATCGATACTTCCTCCGTGGCAACCATCTCGATATGTGCTAATTGGGAGCAACCCCGCCTCTTTTGCTCTTACTTCAATGCCATTTTCCAAGGATCATCATTGCAGCGAACATACATAGTTGGCCGTTACAACTTCAGCGCGTCCATATCGGCACGCGAAACACCCTCGTTAACCTACGTCCCCACCTCTGCAGAAGAAGTGAAGTCTTTGAGGCGCTTTTAAACCAGGCAACAGTTACATGGATGGAACAATCTGTTACGATATTCCGATATCAGATCGGTCCGCATTCAAACAAGATTTACAACACGTATCCGGTTGGTAAAAAATGCACAGTTGGCGATTAACAACGTTTCATACGGGTAGACGCAATAATTCAAGGAAAACTAATGTTATGCCGGGAAAACAGTGCAACATCTCGAATATAAGGATAACTGAAACACGAGGTGGCCTTTGAGCACCGAATGCAGTTGGATAATATCATAAGCAAAAAGTTCAGTTGAGACACCCGTTAAGATCAACGTTATTTGCAAATGAGTACACTTCACCAATGACGCACAATTCGGTGCTCATGAAGAACATAAGGTTGATGGAAACCTGGAGGACTACGCCTGCCTCAAGAAGGGGAAGTCGGTAACAGGCTGTCGAATAGTTTTCCGAAACCTTGTGAGTAGTGAATGCCAAAAAATAGATAAATTAACGCTACATGAGAATGGGGCTGGGGATAGCCGGAATCTCAACAGGAACACAACAAACCGCATGTGCCAGAAAGCCCCTTAAAACGAATGCGAGCAGGGAGAAATTACACGGCACACTAGGCCTGCACATAAAGGAAAGCCCAAGAAAAATGCCAGGCGGAATTGGGTGGTGACCGGGGCGGACTTACAATTTCTTTCGGCTCCTCTGCTCCTTCGATTTTTCCTTTTAGTTTTTCCCTCAGAGCCTGCATAGCCTCCATATCGCTTTTGTTTGGACACTTGTGTGAGAAATGACTGCCTTTACAGTAACGACAACGTGCAGTCTGAACGGTGGGTTTGGCCTTCAACGATTCCTCTTCTTGGCGTTCCTGTTCTTGTTCAGGCTAATTGAAAAACAGTGGGATAGGCGGAAATCGAAAGATATCAGGTTGAGGAAACAAGCCGCAGAAAACGAGAAACCAGTGGATACGTAGGATATGACGACAGAAAAGCGATCTAGCCACACAGCATTCACCCTAACAAACAAGTGTTTTCCAACACCCCACCTTATATCCGAATAAGAAAAGCAACATGAAACGCGTTTCCACCGGTAGAGCCGAAAACTACACGAACGGGCAACCGTTTGATCCAAGTCTAATTGGAATTGCTATGATCTTCTCCAAGCAGTATTAAAAGGCCGTCCACAGAACGCATATCCATATATTTTCAACATAGAGTGGATCTAAGGCAGTAGATTTTGATGAATTGTTAGTGCATGATAACGCACACATGGGAGCTTCCGGGTGTTTTGGTTATTTCCACCAGGATTTTCCAGTTTGTAGTCTCTCATCGCACCTTTTTCATGTTTCATCGCATACATCATCTTAACGCTTCTACTACCCAGAAGAATTCATTTTATCGCAAGAATGAGCACAGTACAAAACTCGGAAAAGTCCACAGTAGCCAAGTCTTCGCGGATGAAATGGCAAGAGACAATGATCCTTAGTGATTGTGTGTTGTGACCAAGCAGTTTCCTGAAAACATCCTATCATTACAGTGTTTTATGCATGGGGACGCAAGGATGACCTGAAGGAGAGCTAAGACAAGATGGAAGAACTTCATGCAAACACTGCAACCCTCTTCAGCGTAATCACCCCCTAAGAGAGAAATGCACCTCTAGAGGTAGGCAATATCGCTCTTGTTGAGAAACACTCATTTAATAGATATGCAATGTACAGCAGCTCCTACAGTTTTCCCGTATTCGTTATTTCCCTCTTGAGAGCCATTTAACTGTAGTTATTTTGTGATACAGTATGGAGTTCACTTTCCGGAGTGTTACCTCCTACTGTCAGATGCTACATATGAAATTATACAACATACCTCATTTCGTTCTGAATCATAATATTGACCTAGCTGGCTCATCTTGTTTGAGGTACTAGAGTGACTGATTCACTTTAGTACCTGTTAGAGATATATATGCCCTCGAAAAATCGAAGCTACTGTAGCCATATACATGTGCTGAGGCCTGAATTCATGTACAAGCAAAACAAGGTACGCACTGCACTCACCTGTCTTGCCTGCACCAACTGCATGGTAACCATCTCGGCCGGGTAAGTGTTTGCTGAGTTACCACCAGGCGGGTCATTTTTGGCCGCACCGTATTTGGCCCACTTTTTACGTACTGCAATCTGCGATGCAACCAGCCGCTTTTCGGTGCGGTACTCTTTGGTCTCTTTGATCAAATCACCATCTTCGTTAAAATAATGCTGAACCACCACTTTCGTCCCACGTTCGGGATTGGTGGAGATCTCAACGGGAGGTAGATTTTCCTCTGTTATGTCGTCGATCGAGCTGTATGAGGGATGCACATGAAAATTCGGGAGGTAACGAGAGCAAGCCACTTTACTGCGACTTTATGCAGGTCAATTAAAAGTTTCAATGACACGCAGTGCAAGTGGCATGCATCGCGTGTATATTGTATTTTTAAGACAAAAAATAGGCCTGTGTTTCAGTTGTATCATCCGCAAGGTGTGCGTAGGCTGCTACACCTCTGAAGGGGGGCTATTACTGTGGACAGTCCACAACAGTGTTCCCAAAGAAGAGCACCATCTATCATTGGCCAGACGCTTCTTTCCAATTATGGTATCTCTATGGAAATTAAGGTGTACACAGTCTCTAGCCATAATCCATACTCTTCGTAACAGTTTTATACCACTCTGTCAAGTCGAAGGTTGATCCCCTTTCTGTTTGTGCTACTCAGAACTGGTCATCGAAAAGGACACTCTTTTCAGCCAACAGTGACTCAATACATGACCAAGCTACCGCAGCTTCTGGTACTGGACAGATTCCTCGACTGAATTCCCTGATGCACAACCGAACACCCGTTTTCTAGTTAGTGCACTGCAAATTCGTTGGCACCCGCTCACCCAAATTATAGTTCTGAGACAACGGTTATCAAAGACCTAAAGGCGTCTCAGTTTCGTTGCACGCAGATGTCGCATTCCAACCAGACAACGAGATAACCCATCCTGTAACCCGATATACAAGCACCTTGAGATACCGAGATACGTTCGTTTGTCGCCGCACGTGTCTGAACCCAGAAATGGGACCCGAGGCTCAGAGATTCGCGAATTAACCTCCTCTGCGACTACGGTCGGAGCTAGTACAACCTCTGATCTAACCTCTGATCTTCGAAAACCCGCGTCCCTCCTTGCATTGCAAGTGATGTGTTCAGTGACCGCATGTCCAGGAGCATTACCTTGAACTCAGTGGACTCGAAGTGCACATCAAATATCGGGATGGCATTGATCCATTTATTCAGAGGCAAAGTTTACACTAGTGTTCCATCTGGGTACGTCAAACTTATTTCTAGCGCCCTCAGGCTAGGACAAACCCTACAGCCGATCAGATCGAACTGTTGAATCATCGGCTCCGGACAGTGTGCCCGAGGAAACCATACTGCCAATCGCCTCACTGGTCAAACTTTTGAGTTAGAGGCTAGAAGTGAGGTCCCCGAACAAAACACTACATCCACCTTCTGATTTACGGGCCAGACTTTTGAGTCAAAGGCTCAAGGTGGGGTAACTCAACTAAACCTTCTTCTCCATCGTGGGCAACCGGGAGATACCAAATGTCCGTACAGTTCACCATCTATCAATGTCCGTATCCAACCTCTTCTCACCCTAAAAGCAAACGCTTCTGGGTCATTTGATTGCCAGTCATCTGACCGATGAGTCTTATACACTCGCTACCCACTAGTACTAAGTGAAATAACTGGTGGATCCACAAGATACCCTCTACACAAGAGCTTTCAAATTCCGTACTCTATTCTCCAAAATACCTAGACTGAGGGAAAAATTCCAAGAGTGGAGCGCCTCGACGGCGATTCCCACCAACAAAAAGGGTGCAAGAGCATTGTGCGAAAAGCACCGGGACATCAGTCTGGTGGCCGTAGCTTCAAAGGTGCTCTCTGGCATTGTCCTACGAAGGTTGATCAGAAGAGCCACATTCGCGAGAATCAAGCTGAGTTTCACCCTGACCGGGGTTGCACCGACCATATCTTCACCTTGTGACAAGTGTTGGAATCCCACCACTCCTCCCAACAACCAAGTGGTCGTGCTTTTCGACCTCAGATCTGCTTTTGACTTCGTTGATATTCAGAAACTGTGACAGCGTCTGGCGATGAAGGGTGACCCTTCTAATTTCTTCTATAACAGCTTTACATGCCTCCTCCTGTGGATGCGTACGTGTCTACAGCAAATTCTCTCCTGAACCACATCCGGTGGTGTCAGGCAAGGATGCCCTCAGCGTAAGAAGGCACCAGGGTCAGACGGTCTGTATCCAACCCTCTTGAAAGAAGGCGGAGAAGCCCTGGTTACCCGTTAGACAGAACTTAGTGGGGCCATGCGAAGTGCAGAGAAAGTGCCTGCAGAATGGGGTACATTGACAGTCACTCCTGTCCTCAAAAAGGGTACGCAAACACTATGAAAACCACCGTGGCATTAGTTTGGTACCTGTGGTATGCAAGATACCCTTTAGCCTTATGCTTCGAGTTTGAATGAACACAGGGTAAGACAGATCCGTGAAAACCAAGCTGGGTCCCGTCCTGCTAGAGGATGCATCGATCACATTTCCACCCTCCACCAAGTTCTTGAACAGCGACACTGCTTCTGACAACCAACAATGGTAGCGTCCCTTGACTTAAAACCTGCTTTTAACTTTGCGGACCGTTGGGCACTATGGCAGTGTCTGTGAAGCAAATGTTCTCCCTAAAGTGCTGCATGCCAACTCCCGTGGGCGCGTGAGGGTCCACAGGAAGCTATCGCCCAAGTTTACCACATCAAGTGGTTTGAGGCAAGCTTATCTCCTCTCACGTCCTCTCTTCATCGTCATCAGTGATATGATCATGCGAAACCACCTCCCAGGCTCTAACTTCCGTGGGTTCGAAATGTTTTCAGGACGTCTGCTTGCAGATATCGAGTATGCAAAAGAAGTAAAACTTGCATATTACACCGCCGAAATGCAAGCGCTTTTGTAAAATAAAATCGTTCAGCTGCAGCACCCTTTCGGTGCCTAGATGCCGTGCCAACGGAAGCAGGTGCGAGGGCCGGGATACTGCCAGGGTGCCTAAGCCTAGACAGGAGCAGTCGAGATGCTGAGTTTGGGTTCGAACCACGGACCTTCTGGTCCGTAAACTGGAGCCTTAACCACTGAGCTATCTCAAGCCCAAGCACTTTTGTATAACCTAAATACTTCTGCCTCACGGTTCGGTAGGCGCTTCATAGTTGCAAATTTCGCTGTTGCTACAATACGGGGTAAAATCAAACAGGAAACCCGTGCTTTTGAATAAACTGACTGAGGTAGTTGACAAGTTTACCTGCCTGGGTAGATGTGTCAGTCCCAACGGCCTAGCCAAAGACGACAGTTATATCCGGATTGGGTAGGTTAGAGCAGCTTTTGTCAAACTGTATCACCTGTGGCACAAATGTGACGAGGGGTTATTTGTAAAGTGTCAAGTTTACGATGCTGGGGTGCGCTCCATATTGTTGTATGAGTCAGCAACCTTGTCGCTGCGCGATGAGGACATTTGACCAAGTTGAATTTACGGATGCTGGCAGAGGAAACAAACAAACGGGAGACCTACTTACTTTATGGTGACTTTCCCCTGGAGAAGCATGAACCGGCTGCAAAACTATTCAAGATGGATGCAGCCCATGTAGCACGATAGGCACCTTCTACGTCAACACGGACGGACGAAATGGAGCAACAGTCACCCCTCGTCTTGAATCAGTTGGGGAGCAGCAAATGCCGCACAGATGTCTTCGGATATGGCAACTTCGTGGGTGAGGCAGCCATGCCCTCGACCATGCCCCGAGATCGTACTTAATTTTTGAACACCTATGTACCAGAAGGGTACCACAGCTGAATAATCATTTCGATAATTATTACTGAGGGATCATGGGTAGCATGCCGATATGGGATTCTTCTCCACAATTACCGACCCTGGTCTGTAGTAAAGGTGGTGCGACTGTGGGACAGATAGAAAGGGGATAAGTGGGCACGCGGACGGGCAGCAGGGATGCACACCATGCAATGGACGTTTCTATAGATAATAGGAGACCTTAGCATACTATAAATGACTAGCACATTGTGTGCCTGTAACCAGCTACTTGCAGAAGCCTCGTCGGATGAGGTGGACAGACTCCACTTTCATGGTCCGAGAGGTTTTTAGGGATACCGCAGTAAGGCAGTTGAAGTAGGCTTCATGGTACCAAGTTTGGGGCAATTTTCGATGGAAGTTTTCCAGATTCGACTGTTTGAGCAAATGTTGAGAAAGATTTTCTAATCTATTCCCCACTTGTATGCAAAAGATGCAATGGGTGGGAGTACGCAGAAAACTGCAAAAACAGCAGAATTTTCGCAAGAGGCAAAAACGAAACCAATTCCCAACTTAATGCAGAAATCATCAATCCGGGTAAAAATGGACGTACAGTAGGGGTAGGATGCTCCATCGCATTCGTGATCGCCTCTTACTACTCGGGGCCTCTTACTCACGGGGCGAGATGGCTCAAGCGGTTAGAGCGCGAATCTACTGAGCGGAAGGTCCGTGGTTCGAATCCGACCTCTGCCTCTCGACTTCCCCTGTCTAGGCCTGGGCAACCTGGCAGTATCCCAGCCCTCGTGCTTCCTTCGGGTGGCATGGCAGCTAGGCACCGAAAGGGTGCTACAGCTGAACGGTTTTTTTTCTTACTACTCGGTAAATACACCGGAACATCTTGAAGAGAAATGCAGATCCTCCGATAGTCACAGGATCGCTTGAGCCCATGGGTGCAATTAGTCGCCTTCGCCCTCTTTATCCTGCGTACCACATTGCAAATTGTGGGTTGTAACAAAGAACTGAGTCGTTCAGCTGTAACATCCTCTCGGTTCCTAGCTGCCATGCCACCCGAAGGGAGAACGAGGGTTGGGATACTGCCAGGTTGCCCAAGCCTAGACAGGAAAAGTCGAGATGCAGGGGCCGGGCTCGAACCACAGACCTTCTGGTCAGTAAATTCGCGCTTCAACCACTAAGCCATCTAAACTGAAGGACGATCCCAACCATTTATATACCCTTTCCTTTGGTAACTCTCAAATTACCTAGAAGGCAGTAAGAATCACGCTTCTAATGGCATTAGGGAATGAGTCATGTGTGTGAAACCATCTTGAAAGCATCTCAGGGTTTAGGAGACGCAGACAATTGCACCAAGTGTCATTCATGTGTTGAAAGTGGGATAGCTCCTGAGGCAAGTTGTGGTTGGATGCACGGACAATTCTTAGACCACTCCGTCATCATTATCTTCCTCTTCTTCAGACGTAAAAACCGTGTACATGTTGTACAGTGGTTCGTTCGCCGGTGATAGCTATATATTGCAGGTGATAGCTCTTATTATTGACGCTTCGCTTTTTCAACGGTCTAACCTTCGTTCGTCCACTATCGCCACATATGTCTCAACTGTGGGGAAACGTCTCTATTCAGGCTCACCACACTCTCAAAGCAACTTAAAACGGGGTCTCCAAATCCTCGAACTTCCCACATTCCAACTCGGTGAAATTGAAGGCCGCATTGCCCAAAGCCCCAGCAATCCCTCCGGCCCCTGTCGTCCCACATTCAGCCTTTCAAGCTCAAACCCAAAAACCTGACTCCACCTTCTTCAGCTCTGCAAAATCGCCCGGTCAGATTCCCACCAAAGTAACACCCTACGGTGAACACAAGCCACACAGCCCAAGTCAATAGCACCCAGCCCGTTCCTAATACATTGGACCATCTCCACTCCCAACCTCGCAATCTCCAAAGACCAGGCACCCCGTATTAAAAAAAATGAAAATCTCACCAACGTCGCACAGCCAACATACAAAAACTAGCCAGAAGCATCAGTAACAACACTGATGTTGCCGTCCCTGATGACGATGATGCACCAGAATCTTAACCCTGCAGTCGGAAAAAACCGACGAATCCCCATCCGAACTCTCGACCACCCAGGTCACGCAAGAAACCATACTCGGGTCTCCGTGTAACCCCCAACCCACACCAATCATGTTGATCGTAGCCCGGTAAGTACTTCCAAAACCATCCATAATCCTACTCTACATCCCTGAAAACCATTCCCCGCTGGCGTGTTCCCCAACACGACCCTTCTCTCCTTACCGACCACATCAGCTATTCAATTTCCCCGCGGCCTCAGGTTCAATTCCCCATTCACGGTCCTACCTCCACCACTGTTAGGAGCACTACCTCCAAACGAACAAATCCACTTTGCTAACGATTTGTCTTGTATACTGAAACCTTGTTTCTATATTTCAGCCTCTTATTGACAGCTTATTGGACTGTTAGCTCTTTTTATATTCTGGTTCAGTTGAATTCCATATCACGGAACGATCCACTTATTTGCAGTATAACTTCCTCGAAGTTGTTTGTCTTCTCCATTCCGGTGAACTAACGAGTCTGACTGATACATTACCAAAGAGGATATAACACTGGCGACGGGAACCCAACGCGAATACAAACATGTCAATTTCAGCTGAGGATTTGAAAGCAATCCTTCAACAGCAACCAACGCAGTTCGACCAATCGCAATTGCGACTTATTCAGTCTCTTACTCAAGTTATCAGTCCTCAGACATCAGTTCCATCTCAAAGTGGCACTTCATTATCCTTTGCCGATTCTATCGCAGCAACTGTTACCGAATTTGTCTACGAACCGGCATCTGGTCTCACATTCGATTCATGGTACAGTCGCTGGGAAGATACTTTCCAGAATGAGTTTACCGACAAAGGTGATGCGTGGAAATTTCGTCTCTTGGTCCGGAAACTTGGAACCCTCGAGCACGATCGGTCCACGAACTTCATTCTTCCAAAACATCCAAAGGATCTAAACTTTGCGCACACAGCGGAACAACTCCGTGAAATTTTCGGTGAACAACATTCACTTTTTAATGTTCGATACAACTGTCTCAAATTGGCCAAGCGCGATGCTGACGATTACGTCACTTTTGCCGGTGCCGTCAACCATGAGTGTGAAAGATTTCAATTGCAGTCACTTACAGAGGATCAGTTCAAGTGTCTAATTTTCGTTGCTGGTCTTCAGTCTACGCAGGAATCAGATATTCGCACTCGATTGCTTTCCAAGCTTGAGCACGAGAAGGATATTACTGCGAAAGTACTCACCACCGAATGCCAACGTTTGTGTAATCTTAAACACGATACCGCAATGGCACAGCAGACGTCACGACCTACTAATCCCAGTGGTATCATGGCATTGAGACGAACCACTGTTACACTGTTCACCAGCATCATATTGGTCCTGTGGCGAGTGGCATTATGCACGTTTCTGTCCATTCAAGAAGCACCAGTGCCAGACGTGTCATCGGTGGGGCCACAAAGAAGGTTTCTGCCCTACCCAAAAACCCGCAGTACCCAAAAATTAAAAGGGCTTCAACAGTCCAATCAGCAACACAGTCAAAAAGCAGCCATACAAGAAACGACCGCAGTCCAGATCTGTGTTTGCAACATCCCAAGTTGAATTGGAGTCCCGAAGGAAATGCCTTACAATTTTCATCAACAAAATTCCAATCCGTCTGCAGTTCGGCACAGCTTCAGATATTACGTTGATCTCACGTTCCAGTTGGGAGTTGATAGGAAAACCTGTTGTGTAATTCACGAATCACCGGGCCCAAAGTGCATCTGGCAGTACCCTACTACTGACTGGCAGGTTAGCCTGTAATGTATCATTCAACAATCTACATTTTTCAGGAACTTGTTATCTCACTGACTGTCCTCATTTGAACATTCTTGGACTTAATTGGGTTGAGAAACTTCATATTTTCAATGTACCTTTATCATCTGTGTGCAGTGCTCTGGAATTTGCATCCTGCTCAGACATTGCAGAACACTTTACTAACACATTCAAGACAAAATTCAACGATGTCCTCCAAAGTGGCCTTGGATGCTGTACCAAAACCAAGACAAGCCTCAAACCCCAACCCGATTCCAGACCAATTTTCAGACCGAAGCGTCCCGTGTCATTTGCCGCTCTCGCAACTGTGGAGAATGAACTTGTTCGTCTCCAGCAATCCGGAGTTATCCAGCCAGTAAACTATTCATCATGGGCAGCTCCTATTGTTGTCATCAAAAAAGCAAATGGCAAGGTGCGCATATGTGCTGATTATTCCGCTGGGTTAAATGCCGTGTTAGACTCTCACCAGTATCCATTACCGGTACCAGGAGATCTGTTCACCAAGCTCAATGGTGGAAAATGTTTCGCAAAGCTGGATCTCGCTGATGCTTACCTTCAAATAGAAGTCTCTGATGACTCCAAAGAACTGACAATTAACACACATCGCGGTTTGTTTCAATTTAACCGTCTGCCTTTTGGGGTAAAATCTGCACCAGCAATATGCCAACAAACAATGGATGCCATGCTAAACGGTTTATCAGGAGTTGCTGCTTATTCAGATGACATCATTCTCACAGGTTCTAGTCAAGAACTTTTGCATCGCTTGCATTGTGTACTCGAACGAACTCAGCAATATGGTTTTTGTCTATGCAGAAAAATGTGCATTTTTTTCTCACATCCATTAAATATCTCGGATTTATTTTTGACGAAAATGGTAGTCATCCAGATCCAGAAAATATTTCTGCCATACAACAAATGCCAGCACCGACGGACTTAGCAACCTTGCGCTCCTTCCTCGACTTGGTAAGGCATTACAGTTCATTTTTGCCAGACATGCATCGTGTCCGCTAAATCATCTTTTGAAAAAGGATGTGCCTTGGAACTGGTCACATCAGTGCCAGTCCGCTTTTGACAAAGTAAAATCACTTCTCAGCTATGATCTTCTACTCACACATTACAATCCAGCCCTTGACATTACTGTTGTTTCAGACGCATCCAACTATGGCATTGGAGCTGTCATTTCTCACGTTTTCCCTGACGGAAACGAAAAAGCAATTGCCCAGGCAGCTAGATCCTTAACAATTACCGAGCGCAATTATGGCCAGATCGAAAAAGAAGCTTCAGCGATAATATTCGCCATCAAGAAGTTCCACAAAATGCTCTATGGGCGTCATTTTACGCTCACCACTGACCATAATCCCCTTCTCGGCGTTTTCGGATCGAAGAAAGGCATCCCTGTTTACACAGCCAACCGTTTGCAACGTTGGGCTACAATGCTTCTGGGCTACGACTTCTCCATCAAGTACCAGTCTACTGATGCTATTGGCCAAGCTGATGCATTATCAAGACTCATGGATTCTCAACGTCAACAACCCGAAGATGCTGTTGTTGCCGCGATAGCGATGGAACCAGAAGTTAACGCAGTGCTTGCTACTACAATCCGTGCACTTCCAGTTACTTCTGCCATGGTTCGCGACGCCACTGCTATTGATCGGTTACTTCAAAAGGTACTCCATTTTCACCGCACACACTGGCCTGCAGTATGTTCCGATAAACAACTCCAACCGTTCTACCAACGTCTATCCTCAGTTTCCGAGGTTGATGGTTAAATACTCTTCGCAGAATGGGTAATTGTGCCCCCGGAATTACAGAGCGATGTCCTTAAACAATTTCATTTTGGACATCCCGGTATTAACCGCATGAAGGCGCTAACACGTAGTTATGTCTACTGGCCGAGCATGGATAAGTGGTTAGAAGAACTTGTACACAAGTGCTCAAAATGCCAACTTTCTGCAAAATCCCCTCGGAAAACAGAATTATGTTCATGGCCTGTTCCAGAAACTCCACGGTCACGAATTCACGTTGATTTTGCGGGACCAATCAATGGCCAACAATATCTGATCCTAATAGATGCTTATAGCAAATGCCCAGAAGTGTTTAGCATGAACCATGTTACTGCTTGTGCTACCGTTTCAAAACTACAACATGTGTTTAGGCACTTTGGAGTTCCAAATATCATTGTCTC
The DNA here is from genome assembly GCA_004794785.1 of Opisthorchis felineus. Lineage (NCBI taxonomy): Eukaryota > Metazoa > Platyhelminthes > Trematoda > Opisthorchiida > Opisthorchiidae > Opisthorchis > Opisthorchis felineus. The sequence goes on from SJOL01007141.1 coordinate 758,584, forward strand.
TGACAGCCGCAGTGCATTCACGTCCGCTGAATTTTTCGCCTTCTGTCAAGAAAATAGCATACATGGTGGTGTGGAAAAGTGGACACAAGGTATAATTGTGCGCCGTGCTGGAAGAGTTGTCTATGAGGCAAACGTAAGCTCCACTATCTGGGTCCGTCATGCCAATCAGCTATGCTCTTCCTATCTTCCAGCGACAGCTACACCTTTATTCTTTCCCTCACAATAAGGCTTTCAAATAAATCATGGGTGTACGGCAGCGAAGCATCGGTGTCGAACACTGATGTCATGCTGTCGATGATGATGATGACGATAACAGCTACACTCGATCCTGTTCTTCCACTGGAGATTCTTCTCGACACATTTGAATTAGCTCAAAAGCCAAAATCTCCAGAGCCGATGAATGAACCAGTAATTTCCAAAAGTTGCGCACCTAGAAGATGGACCGATCAAATACGAAGGCCCGTCATACCAATGCAACTCAACCCTCAGCAGCAGTCCTACGATCGAGCACTTCAGAGGGGAGGTGTTAGGAGGACTACCTCCAAACGAACAAATCCACTTTGCTAACGATTTGTCTTGTATACTGAAACCTTGTTTCTATATTTCAGCCTCTCACTGACATCCTATTGGACTGTTAGCTCTTTTTATATTCTGGTTCAGTTGAATTCCATATCACGGAACGGTCAACTTGTTTGCAGTATAACTTCCTCAAAGTTGTTTGCCTTCTCCGTTCTGGTGAACTAACGAGTCTGACTGATAGATTACCAAAGAGGATATAACAATCACCATTCCTAGCCTATCCCCAATATTTGTCATTTTCACCTATACTCACTCTTCCCTTCCATGCGACCAGAATCAACCCACTCTCTGTCCACTGTCCAGATAGCTCAGGGGTTGAGACGCAAACTTACATTGCAGGGAGACCCATGACTCGAAATCAAACCCAACAACTCAAGCGCTCGTGTCCAGACTTGACTAGACAAATAGAAAGCGAGTTTTCGACTGTGCAACCGGGACTTCCAATGAAGGTGTCCAGAACCAGAGGCTGCGCTAATTAGGCCATGTATTGCGCATGCCGAACCATCGTTTGCCGAAGAGAGTGCTGTTTTCCGTGGCCAATTCAGAGTGGCGGAAGCAGAGAGGTGGCCAACCCTTGACCTGGCAGAGGGGTATGAAGTAGATTACGAAACTGCTGAAGCACCCTTTCGGTGCCTAGCTGCCATTCCACCTAGATGAAGCACGAGGGCTGGGCAACTGCCAGGTTGCCCAAGCCTAGTCAGGGGAAGTTGAGATGCCGAGGTTGGGTTCGAACCACGGACCCTCCGGTCAGTAAATCTGCGCTCTAACCACTGAGCCATCTCGCTGTCGGTGCGAATCCCATTTCAGGATGGGGACTACGTGATCCTCACTGTGCCTGGTTGGATATGCTGAAGGATATGGCTAATCGATGTCAGTGGCGTCCTTGTTGTCTGTTTCTATCCACATTGCCTTAATGGATGTCTGGAGGTGTAGGCACCTAGGAATGATTGGTAGGCTAGCACTAAATCCCTTCTCCATCCATTTTTATTTTTTCTTCAAAATAAGGCTTTCAAATAAATCATGGTTGTACGGTAGTGGAGCATGGGCGAGATGGCTGTGGTTAGAGCGCGCATTTACTGACCGAAGGGTCCGTGGTTCGAACCCGACCTCTGCATCTCGACTTCCTCTGTCTAGGCTCGGGCAACCTGGCAGTGTCCCAGTCCTTGTGCTTCCTTCGGGTGTCATGGCATCTAGACACCGAAAGGGTGTTACAGCTGAACGACTATTTTTTTATTGGTAGTGAAGCATCAGTGTTGAACACTGATGTTATTCTGTCGATGATGATGATGATTATGAGAATTGGGCAACCTAGCAGTACCTCAGCCCTGGTATTTCCTTCGGATGACGGACACCAAGACACTAAAAGCGCTTTAGAGCTGAACAACTTATTCCTATCTCTAGACATAGGTCAGCAGGTTAAAGTGCCCAACTCCGTACACTATGCCCTATTAAACGTTACAAACTCCATCCGCCAACACCGACAGTGGTGAGGGACAGCCGATTCTTACTTTTCGCTTTTGCCCCGGAATTGCGAGTCGCCCCGATCGAGGAGCACGAGCCTCTTGCCCCCTACTCGTCTATACACGCTATTGAACCCATTTCCGCCAAATCATTGGTTCTTCGCGAATAGACCGCAAAAAGACAAACTGATCGTCCACTGTTGAAGAGCCTCTTGTCTGAATCACTCCGTCAACAGTGTTCTCGTTTGAATTACTTGACTCCCACACCGGTTCGGGAGACCAGAGAAACTTATCAAAACTCCATTAACGATTCATGATCATGAATCGCACTCCTTCGGAGGAATGTGAACAAGACTGTCATTCAGCAGCCAGATCATTAATTCCACAAAATTTAACTACAATATGCCTAAAAACTCACAGAACAGTCATTCTCTGGCGGCAGCGAGGGACTCAGCGACGGGAGGCCTGGTCCCAACGCACTTGACGCTCTGATTGGCTGATTAAACCAGCTACGATTCCGCGTCCGCTGGGTCACGGTCTTCAAGGTTTTTCGGTCGATACAGCGAAACAAAACACCCCTTAACGATCCATCCCCGCCCAAGAATAGGCTTATATTGCGTCCGAGAATAGAGAAATCGGGCAGGTGTTGTACAACAGTGTTTCACGAGTTCCACGGGGCTCACGGATTCACGGATTGATACACAGGATCGAGGCTCTCGCACAAGTTTCCCGGGTCGGTTTTGTTCTTCTCGTTCAGCGGCTGTCGTTCGCCTGGAAGACACAAGCGAAAAAATGGTGTAGCACTGCTGTTTAAGTTCTCAGCGCGGGGCAGTATGTTTGCCAGCACGAGGACTCGCATAGGAAAGTGTTTAACAGTGCTTTGAACTGGGTTCTAAAAGGAGCGTGGACAACCGTCGGAGGAAGGTTATTCCACGCAGCTACTGCACGAAATGAGAAATAATTTTGCCTGATGAAGGTGTTCTCTCTGAGCTTGAAAATCTTCTTACCATGTCCCCGCCGTGTGTTTGCTGGCTCAATGGTGGAAAACCAGTTGGCCAAACCTTGTTCAAACAGGGTATAAGTAAGAATTAGGTCCCCTCGGAGGCGGCGATACTCGAGGGGAAAGAGGTCAAGCGCCGTGAGACGCATTTCGTAGTCCACGGATTTAATGCCGGCAACCATTTTCGTAGCAGCTCGCTGGACACGCTCA
>SJOL01007141.1:762356-848647 GCA_004794785.1 Opisthorchis felineus
CAGTGGTCCCAGATCGGAGCCTTGAGGAACTCCAATGGAGACCGGCGCTGGAGAAGAGTAGGTCAAGCCTACTTTCACTCGGAATGTTCTGTCTGATAGGAACGCCTTGATCCAGAGTAGGATCTTCCCTTGAACCCCTTAAGACTCGAGTTTGTGGAGCAGCGGGACGCGTGGGACTCGATCGAATGCCCTTGAGAAGTCGAAAAATATGGCATCTGATATGAGTTCCTCGTCCTTGGCTTGGGTTAAGCTGTCCATACACACGAGCATGTTCGTCACGCAAGGACGGTTTGGGAGAAATCCGTGTTGAACTGGAGATATCAGGGTCCCTGAAATCCGGAAAAGAACTAGCCCCTCGCTGATCCAGTTCTGGCAGGGGGAGTGTCGCGCTACCGGTGACTGTGAAAGGTATGCTTCATGTCCACCAAGTTAACTCCATGGTGTCTGTAGTGGTGGGAGTTCCGCTTTGTTCAGTTGAAACACATAAGTGTGAGTAGTATTGATAGACGTGGTAATAAAGAGGAAATTCATCACCAAATGCAGATGTCAGTCCACCAGTATAATCACGCTGTGCGCTCACCTCTATCCAGATAAAGACCAGTCTTAGTCTCATATGCACCCCTTCATGAGGGTCAGAAGGAACCTCGTCATCTCCGCTGCCAGATAGCTGGAGTGTAGGAGAATGGCCTACCCTGGCTTTGTGAATTTTTCTCTTTTAGTCTTACTACTTTTCTCATTTATCTGGATTGTTACTGTTTCCTCTTACATGCCGAATCGGAGAACTGCGGACGAAATGGTAAGGGGCAACGTAAGCTTTCGCGCAGGTGGACCGGTTTTTCCCTGCGACTCTACTCAGTAGGCTAGGCTTTCATGGGTAAGAGGTGACACTGCTCAGCGGGATGAAGGCCAGAAGCAGCTGAATTTGTCCGTTAGATGTTAACACTGCTTTCAGGTTTACGCATCTCCTACTGCAAAAGATTTTCCATAAATATAAGGCGGTTGTACCGGAGAAAGGTTCCGCTTAAGTACGCCCGTGCTGTAAGAAAGAACGGTTGTCTGTATGTGCTCCAAGAGCTCGACACGACTTTATGCTCCGGCATTTGGTCTTCTCATGGCCTGTGACATGCAAGACTGCAGGTGACAGACTGTTTAGGCTTTCATTCAAATGGTTTGCCTGTTAGCTCCTGATGTTTTTAGTCCTCATACGGAGCTCGGAGTAGTGTCTAAGGCATCCTCTTTCAGAAGTTGGACTTTGGTTCTCAGCAATTTTCTGATAATTCCAGATTTAATCGCTGAAAACTTATCCATTTGGAAGTGACCCACGTTCATGCACAGAAGTCTTATTCCCATGACCGCTCTTTTAAACATGAGCTCAGTGTTACTGGGCGCGTTGATATCATTAGAAATCGACGCCGCAAGGCACGTACTCCAGGAGTGTGCCGACGGGTCACAACCTGGCTGGTGTCGTAAGTAGAAAATATCTCATCTTTGCGTGAAGTTGAAGTTGTGTATTGATAATTATTCGCGGAGCGAGTTTATGATATCAGGGTGGCAGGCGGAGCACCGGATTTTGACGTCGTTTACACATACTGACGAAGGTGGACGCACAAAAGAAACGGTCTAATGAGTGTAGATATCGAATGATATGGGAATGAGTACAGATCCTAATAAGTATGGGGCGTAGAGCCGATGAATTTTCGTCTACGGAGGCCAAAGGCGTTCTGCCCAGGAGACAACCATTAAACAGCAAGAGGCGAAGGCTTGGAATCCCTGTCGATTTCAGAAGAGTTGGCGGCAAGCTGTGGTCTAATTTATTAGATGCCTTGGGGAAGCTAAACTATATGATATTGGTTGGGCCACCAGATGCATTCAAGATCCGGAATTGTTGGATCGGTTAATGTTGTTCTGTTTGGTATCCGAGTTCGGAAGCAAGCAACCGGAGGTGATGTAGACATAAATTTAAAAACCGGATTCTCGAAAGCCGGTTGATAACACTGTTAGAACTAAGGAGTTTTATATCCACGGATGCCATTCTGCCTTCTCTACAACCTTCGGTGGTTTTGCGGAGTTAAAGCAGGACCGGCGAAACCTGCATTTGCATTTTTCTGTCTTGAGTTCTCACGGAAAAATCCTTAAGCTTGTAGCTATCCCTTCAACCACACACATGACCGTTCAGCTCACCGCCGCTCACTAGATCACGAGACCTGTTTTTTCCTACACTCATAAATCAAGCCACACAATCGTGGCTTACTTGACTACACAGCTCACAGTCGTTCTCTAGATAACGAGACTCGTCTCTTTCCCAGACTTGCAGATCACGCCACACAAGGGTGACTCATCTGACATTGACTGTCCGTACCGTCTAGTAAGCGTAGCAACAAGTCATGTGCTGACACACTCACGCACACGCAAACGCGCCTACATATAGGAAAACCGAACACAGCCCACCCACAACACAACTCAACACAACTCCGCAGCACTACGCAAGTCGCCCGATACGGAGTATAGCCGCTCAAGAATTACAACACGCCATCCACGGATAACCAGGAAATACGTGTAGCTGTCACAACGGCGAGAAAACACGAAACCTGCATCCTGCTCTCCAACAGGATTTATCAACTTGTACCTCTAAAACGATACTTCCCTCTTTTCGTATATACATACTGTAATAATTTCACTTGACAAAACGATTTTTGTTCGTGCTCATCGTTTTCTGTTCATATAGCTAATTTTTGGGCTATAGTAGAGCGTTAACAAGCTTTACGTCATGGAATCGCTGTGTGCTTTTTCCCTCCAGCTTCACTTTTTATTGCGGCAGAAAAAGCATAAATGAGGGAAAGTTAATGACGCCGGCCTAATTTCACGCTAAGATGGCCACTTGACCGAAATTTCACAAGTCAGCTTATAGTGGTCAGTATGTATTAATAATAATAATGTTTATTCCCAAATGGTGGGTAGCATAACGTTGGGCATGAGCATACTGTTACAGTCAGAATAAAAGCATGACTGGCAATGTTTGTGGGTACAGGGGATTGTGTGGAAAGTGGACAGCTTCATGAACAGTGGGCGGGGAAGAACAGTTACTACTGCTTTTTGGGGAAAATATCGGGCAATATCAGATCGTTAGGATTTGAATGTGGCGGGCAAAAACACAACAAGGGAGGGCAAAACAAGAGGCTTCCTGCCTGACCCATGACAACTGTTGAAAATGAGGAACCAGAACATCGGATCTGGTGAAGCAGCAGGGTTGGCGTCATCTGGCCGGTCAAAATGAACAAAAACCTAAAACCACCGCTGTGGCCTCGTGGCCTTGGACTGTTGGGCTTATGGCCATGCTAATAAAAAGCGTAAGTGGGGATGATAAAGTGGAGGGATTAGCAATGCGGATAAATGGTAGCAGGAATCTCAGAATCATGGTGTACAGTGAAACTGTAGAGACGCACTGGTGTCGCTGTTGTAGTGGAGTCGGTTATAAAAGTTCCTCGGAAGAGTGAGACGGTGACAACACACAAGCCGGAAGGCGAACTGTACGGAAAATGATTGACTTTGTGGGCAGCACAGACTGAAAGCCCACCGAAATGGTTAAATCCGAACGAAAGGTTCAGCAGATTGGAATGAACGCGTACCGGAGGCGGCCGGGGCCAGGTAAAGTGCTTGTTCGTACTTACAGCTAATGGAACCAGTGGGCGAGGGTACGGTCAAAAGTAGGGGGATAGCTGCGGACGTGCTATCAAACTGGGTATGGCAGTCCCGTGCCATCAATGGCCTGACATACTTCGGTTTTTGGACAACCCCGTAACGGACGTCATATTTAAGTTCATTGGGCTGGGGTGTGCGATTCTTTAAGCAGCCGGATTTTTCAGGGTGGCCAAGGAAACAAAGGTAGAACGAAGCTGCTTTAAGATCACAGGTTTTCTTGGTCCGGTTTGGAATCCCTGTGGATGTAGATCACGGGCCAGGTTGAGTGAATAACAGCCAAATAGGTCATCCAGACCAGGTATTGGCGAAGTTCGAAGCTTGTAAATATGACGGAATGGGATGAGATCAGTAAAGCTGGTGGGGCTGTTAAAGTGGAGTCGGGTGTAAAAGTTCAGTGGGGAAGGGAGTTGGTGCTAACGCGCAAGACGGAACGCGAAATGCACAGAAAATAGCCGACTTTGTGACGAGCATAGAATAAAGGTCAACGAGATGTGCACATCCGAACGGAAGGTTCAGCAGATTAGAATGAAGGCATCCCGGAGGCGGCCGGGGCTAGGTGAAGAGTTTGTTCGCAGCTGCAGGTAGGGAGACAAGTTGGCGAGAAAGTTAGTCGCAAGAGCCCGCCAAATGTGTGCCCGATGAACACAGTGCTCTAGGCCTGCGGGAATTCACCAAGTAACGCGCTCTAAGTCATGACTGTCCGGTTGGGTTAGTGGCTCTCAGCTGAGTAAGAGGATGCATTTCCTCCCCATATCCCGTGAGTGACCCCGCACACAAGATTGAAGACTTGGGGTTAGGTGGTTACTCTGTGGGCGCAACGGATGCTGAAGCACCCGATGGATGAGGGACAGATTTCCTCCCACTCGGTAATACCGACTCTGTAGCGGCGCAGCGGGGCTGGCGGCTGCCGATTAGTACTGGTTGATAAGCACCAATTAATCTCCTTAGAATTTAGTTGAATCGACTGAATTACTGCATTTTTAAAAAACGTTGTGAATCGGATTTGCAGTAACTACGGGTCAACTACGGGTCCAACAATATCAGCATTTGTGTGACAAAAGCTCTCTAGTTCATCCTTGAATAGAGTCCCTTTCGAAAAGCAGCTCTTGTCATCCGTGAAATATCGTTAGCCGCGTCATGGTTGTCAATAGTGTACGCCCCATGATCCCTTTCTTCCTTGACGTGGACTGCCTTGTTAACGGGTATTGCAAGCATTGTGGCAAATTCGGATTAATTGACGTTTGGCCATATATCATTGATGGAGGCTAGGGTTATGTATGAGTGTTTTATCACGTTGACTGAATTATTCAAAGACCTGTATTAAGCCACCTGGAACTGCGCCTAGCGTGAATTATGTGTGAGAAATAGAGTCCATATTTTGTAGGTAAATTTCGAACCATTTAAGTGAAGGTCCACTGATTCCTGCCAAAATCGGTTTATTTAGCGAGACCCTGTGATACTGCTGGTCACATGCATCGAAAAGATTCAATTGACTTTATAAAAAACGGAAGAGGCGTCGAAAAGGGATATCCAATTGTCTGTGACGGTTAGATAAGCAGTGCTCAAGGGTACTTTATCGAACCTCGCTTTGAGTGTTGATTTCCGTGAGCACGTTTTCAAGCAGTTTAGCAGCTAAGGGTTCTATGACATCAGACTCGATACCTACTGTGGTGACGGTCTTCAACAAGTATCACTAGAAATAAATGCAAATGGAGGCATCATGTCTAGGTGGTCACTTGGTCCCAGCTGAACTTTATTGACATTCATGAAGCCAACAGCAGCGCATAGTTTAGTTGTGATGCCAACGCTCTTGTCTTACTTGCCGTTATTGGACAAACGAAATCTTATAACCCAAAATGCTCAGCCCCTTTGTACAAAACAAGGATAAAGCGCTTATTGAGACCTGATATGTTAGACTAATGAAGCGAAGCAGCCAGGCAAATTTTTTGGTCTACTAATAATAGGCCGGTGTTCAAGGTGGAGTAGTATTGTAGCACTTCCATTGGAACTAATTCACCTTTCGGTGTTTCACCTAGGCGGCTGTATAGAGAGCTCATGAATCAATTCGTGTCTGTTTACACGTTGATTTTTCGGAATTAACATTGATGCAAGGTTTATTTGTAAGAGACTCGGGTCCCACCCTTTCGGAAAGAATATAATATGAGGGCCCATAACTCCTTCCTGTTTAGTCTATCTACTCAGTAAAGATGTGCACTCATCGTTTCAAGTTTAGGACTCCAGTTAGGTGGTTGATACTCCACTAAGATGCGACTGTCAAAGCTCATCTTGTTGACTGATCAGTAGCTTTCATTTGTTAGATGCGCCAGGCTACACCTGAGAGGCAAACAAAGAAAGTGGGGTGAGGAATTGTCCCTCGCTTTTAAGGCTTTCAATGAAATTGTCGTCAGCTAGAAAGGTTACGGAAGTGCAGATACAAAATACTCTCAAGCTCTTGGCTGGCTATGTTTATTTGCCTATTAATCCGTGTTTTCATGAGAACCGAATGAATTTCGGCTTAATATCTCGTTTACGATACTCCTTGTATCCACTGGATCCTAAGATGACCTATATGGAGTATGCTTGCTTGAATAACGGCACATGTGATCCAGTAACGCCCACCGTTCACAGCAAATTTATATGCAGGTAAGTCTACTGATTGCATAAAACTTTATGTTCAGAGATACCATGTTGTTTACGGATAATCGGAGACCGCGCCTACTTAGTGAGTCCCTAGAGAAAGGGACGTCTGAAATAACCAGAGATATCTTTGTTCAAGGCTTTTGTTGGGCGCCACATCGACCTTCACTGAACTACGCTGATTGACTCATATGAATCCAACCTCAGCTAAATGAGACAAATGCGAAGGTTTTGGGAGCTGGATGACTTATATATATATGGCTTCCTAGCCCAGTTTCGAGCAAATACCTTCTTGTTGCTTTAAAAGTTTTTCCATATTCATTCTGGGGGCTTGAGTATATGCGTTAAACTAATCAACGGGGTTTTGCTCCATCAAACACATCTAGCATAAAAATGCCTTGTCTTTCGTCCGACGATCATTTTGAAAATTCTAGCCTTAATATAATAACCCTGCGACCAGATCGCAGTTTAGCTTCACATAGCGTTACACTTTCAGAAAGACTGATTCAACTTTCCCGGGCTAACAGCACATCTCCTTTGGTCTAGGCTCTTGAAGAATACACGAAAAATTCCCCCTTCTAATACTGGAGGAGTTACACGGCCCTCCTCCTCAGTAGCCACCTATTCTATACATTGTAGCAACACGGATTCACAAATAGACCAAACGCGCCTGTTGTTGGTTTGGTTGTTCCTAGGTTGACTTTCTCAGCAAGCCCAAAGCCTGCTGACCAGAGAAACATAAGCCCACTGTTCAACAACCTCAGACACGACGACACTGCGGGGTTGTTCAGAAACCGACGATTGTCAGCGGAGTGATGGCGTGGCAGTGCAGTTTGTTGGCATACCCGCAACCATTTTTTCATACTCTCGGACATGCCCTCTCAACCCTTTAGGATTGCACTTGCAAGATTGAGGGCGCTGCTCACCCCGACCCAACCGCCAATGTGGCATATTGTTTAAGAATAATGGATTTATTGCTTTATTCATACACCAGCATCATGTGACACAAACTATTGTTTCTCACAACCGTTGATAGCTCCCTTTCACTATCTCACCCATGCTCCCAAAGGCCTTGACATTTATTTCGCTTGTCGCTAATATCGCAGCGGTCCTCAGTTTTAGTTTAAATCGGCTGAAGTACTCACCGAAGTGTTCGTGCTCATCTCGCCTCATTGTTTCAGTCGTTGGTCTTCCACAGTTTACATGTCTCACCACACAATGCACATGATGTCCCCACTTTGCCTGCCCTTCCATCGTGTTGTTGTTACCCTTCAGATTTGAACTGTACCAACTCAGTCGGTCCCTCATTTGCATGCCACACACACGTCGGGAAACGAACCTCCATTAGCAAATGGTGCTTTCTACGTTCAGCGGCCACGAAATCGGTTCTGAATTTTCAGCGAAGGTTTCACATGCATTGCTGAGTTTGACCTTGACCCCATAGTTTGTGTATATAAGGCTAGAAACCTGCAATATAGTATAGCATGGTATGGTATAGTACTCTATTGCATTCTATTGCGTCGCACTGCATGGTGTTGTAGAGTATCGCACTTTTGACGGCTCCGATCTTGGCAGTTTGCACGCTGGTCAACGTAAACTCGAATACACAACCCGTACAACAATGAGAGCGAGAAAGTATTTGTGCCATCAAATTCCAAGTGGTGTGGTTTGTCAGCCGCTGGTTAGCAGCGTTAATTGTTGACATCTTGCCTCTGACCATTAAATCCGGCTACTAAACGCTGTGCAATAGGTTTAAGAGGGTTAGCGATGCGCAATCCTTGCAAACGGAGAGTCTGCTACACTGGCCTTGTTTCCACAGTCGGCAGATTTGTGTGAAAGTGTCGTTGGGGGGGGGGCCTACTCCCAGCGATTAGCTTTGCATATTTACAAATTTCAGAGCAAATATGTTGGGTGTTGCTGCAGGGAAACTGTTAAGCAACCTTATAAAGGTCTGGTTTTAAAAGATTTCACATTTGCCATGAGACTGACCGTGCAACTTAGGAAAACAACGTTATGAATGTTGGTCTATATCTACCTATTACACTTACTGGAGGAGGCTCCATATATAGCTTCATGGATTACAGTTGGAACTTAGATGCCGTGGGGGAGATAGGAAAAGCCACCATACAAATAACTGTGGCACTGTTAAAACATGCACCAACCTCTTTTGTCTGCAAAAGCAGGAAGGTGGGCTAAAAGGGACTGAAGCGGATATCCAGTATGCTTTTACCGCGAACGCCGATCTCAGCCCTCAAATGTATGAACAGAATCAAAAGAAACAAAGAGAGTGCTTGTTAAATGGCAGGGCCGTGGGTTTCTCAATAGAAGAGGATTTAGGAGTGCCATGATTGCCAGTTGTCAAATTCAAAAGGGAATGCCTGCTGAAAAGCCTCAAGGCATGCATGTATCCTATAAAGGTAAACAAAAAATTCAGCAGTCCGGAAAGCGTTATCTAAGCGCTAAATCAATGTATGGTAATTTAACGTCCAAATTCTTGTACATAAGGCAACCATCATGTATCGATAGATAACTTTTAACCATCTTCTGAAAAGCCCCCTTTGTTTGCGTTCGATGAGAATGTTCGGCTCACTTGCTGCTCCCAAAGATGGGGCCAAATCAAAATTCTTGTCAAAACTTTTACTTACAGGAGACCTAAGGATCGCAGCATCGTGGCACTTTGACAATCTACGGGTTAAAATTGTGTGCGTGGGTTGGGCCAAGCAAGGTTCTCAAGCATAAGTTGGCGTCCAACTAAAACATTATCGCTGTATACCCTGGGTAAACACCAAATGTAAATTTTGATGCAAGCCATTATTGCCTCAGTGAGACATCGAATGCGTGCTCATAATGACCATAGGGTGTTTAAAATGATAAGAACTTCCTACTAGATACCCCTAGGCCATGCCCAGCTGATTATGAGGCCTCACCTGTTCACGGTAACCTAATCCAATGGCCAACGACGGCCCTTCATACTCATACCTATACGCGTCGCCATTCACCTCGAGTACTTATCGTAACCGCTAGGCCCATGTCCATGGTCGGCGTTGATTATAAGGCCCCAGCTATGCGCGGGAACCTAACCCAATGGCCAACGACAGTCCTCCATACTCATACCTACCCTAGCAGCACACGCAGGTCAAAATAACCCAGTTTTCTGGTTATATGACGGTTATATAACCGTATAATAACCACCTTTTATGGTTACCAGGCCGTTATTTGCACCATCGTAACCGTCATATATCCGTGTTTTCCGGTTATTGGACGGTTAAATGTCCGTCATTAGACCGCATTTCAACTTCAAGTAATAGGGAAATGACCACCATCTTACCGTAATTCGCTGTTACTAGACCTATTCTACCGCGTTATTACGGCTTAACACCTTATACGTAACCACGTGATAACGGCATTGTAGGGCCACAGAGATGTTGAATAACGGCGCCCTAGCGTAGTCATTCCTAGATATGCTATCTGACGGCTTATTAACCACTTACTAAATTTTAGTTTTACGGTTAACTAATCGTGAAGAACGGTTTTGCGGCTAACAGCCGCAACATGGCTGTAACGTCACGACCTATACTGGTAACCACACGGTTAAGCGTGCAAATCGTCGGACCCGTTGCGGGAAATAAGGCCTGGTAACGGAATCTTTACACATTGGTGCACATCAACCTTCTGGCCACTTACGGAGGTGGTTCAACAACCCTCTTGATCCGGTGTCATCATTGACCGTTTACGCACAGCAATTAGAGAACGGAAAACAAGGATAAAAAAATATATTGGATGTACAAAAATAAATGTTTCACAGTTAAACCACGTCAGTCCGAAGGTAAGTCCAATGTGATAATCCCGGCTTATTGCTTCAAAGCAGACGTCTGAAACAGTGACAAAACATACGCATAAGCACTCGATGTATCAAATCAGTAAGAGTTCTGTTTGCTGTTTCCGACTTTGCGGCATCCCAAACACCTTCGCGAGGCAGTGTTAAATAAACAACAAAAAGAGTCTGGCGACAGCGATATTTAAGTTAGTTCCTCTGTGATTGCCAAGCATGATTGGGCACCTCTGTTGAAAGTGGGCGCGACTGTCGACCTGCCTCAACTGATAACGACGGTCTCTTTCGCCAAGGCAGGTAAGTGTGACAATCGCCAAATAAGGATAAATTGAGTGGTGCTCGTCAGAACGAGCAGCTCGGTGATACTCTAGATAAGCAGGGCATTCGCCAGGCCCCATAGTCATCAAGGGTTTAGCATCCACTATCAGCCGCTGCTTTGTGGATCTGGAATCCGGTCTGACAACCACAGAGGGCCAGTTGAGTTACCATTAAAATTAGTTGGCTCACCTGTTCAGCGCTCTATTGTTCTATATATAGACGAGCTGTAATTATCAGGGACCTTTTCACTCAATGGAAGCCACTTCGACCTGTTGCACGTTTCAAGTTGATTAGTTTGGGAAAATTCCTTGGTTTATCCGCTTTCTCCACTTTGGCTTTCTGAACCCACTAGATTCTTGATCCGCGTAGATGGTTCTTTCTTACATGAAGTCTGATAGTCATTTGAGCGGTGCCTCACTCGCATCCATGAGCCATACACGTCCGCGCTTCGGCGACCTTAGAATGTTGCACGGGATCCAGTGCCTAGATCAAGTTGGAGACGCCGTTCCACAAAAGATGCGCCCGACATCATGCACGTGACAGTTGTCCATGTTGACGACAACAGCTGCATAACCGAGATATGGCTTTAAACTTTTGAGGCATGTAATTGTAGGAATATATGTGACCGACTTAACGAGATCGATGTGGGTTCACCCCTGAAGGACAAAAAGGACCCAACGACAGAAGGAGGTTGAAAGCACAGGGGGTATTAGATTGGTGCTTGTAATCAGGCAAAATCAGAGCTAAGAGTTTTTGGTCAAGTTTTCGGGAAGACTCTTGGCTGCGAGAAGCCATCAAGCAGTCGGTTCCGGAACAAAAGTTGTTTCTGGTGAGAAAGATTTATTTTCTAGAGATCAAATGGGTGGCGCAAAAAGTAATCTACTTGACAGGCTTTTGTGGCCGGCTGCCGGCAGTGATGCCCAAACTGCCTGGTCTCCAGGGCGTGATGCAACCGGCAATCTGTGGGGGGGGGGTAAAAATTCCTAAATTCTGGACTCCCTGTTTACAACCCGGAAGTCAAATTTTGAAGACCTTATTGTATCCAACTATTAAGGTAAATTTGAGCGCGTAGTTCTAGAGGTCCAGAATGTTTCTGATCTCTCGTTCGCCCACAGTGGGCAGAGTCTAGCGAAACTGACTTTAGCTTAAGGTTGAAAAGCACATCGGCTAGGAGCCCCAGCAGAAGTACGGTAGGAGCGCATCAGGCGAAAAGTAATGATGCTCATTGAGGCTAACAATGCTTCTAATGACAGAATGAAAGCTTGTGGCGCGCCCTTTTGTTGTTTGCGTGGCCCATGTTTTATAGGAAGACACCATCAGAAGTATGGGAGATGCGAAGCTGGCATACCAAAGACAGCTTGCTCGGGAAGCACGAAATGCCTCTGAGCATTGGCCGGCTAAGATACGGAACGGGGTGACGAAAATACTTAATAGATGCAGGGGAAGCTACTGGGGGAAGTGAGGCCCGCAGAAATTGCTGGGGCATTCTTGCTTAGACTTTTGTTGGAGTGTCTCTGAACTGTCTCCCAGTACCAAGCCATCAGTAGGTGTAAAAACACAACCATCGCAAAGGCCCGAAGCAGGCCTCTTGCTCTCTTTCTATAGCTTCTTGACCCTTACGAGCTGCGCACGCAATTTTTGAAGATGTCGGCCATTGCTGCAGGTCCCCCACCTCCGGTGTCTTAGCAGTTCCTGGGAGGAGGGACTCTGTCTGAAGTTTGGTAAGGTTCCACCATTATCCCAGTCACCACGACCGACGACCATTGTGCTGAAGTGAGCTACCGTCCGTTAGGTTTGATGAGCGCACTGCGTAAAGTAGAGCAAAGAAACCCCTGTAAAAGAAAGAGCCAGTAATTTCTTTTTCAATGCAAAACAACCTCGTGGAATAACCCAAACATTCAGTTCTTTTCCAGCTTAAGGCGGTATAGCAAACCCATTAGGCAGAAAAGAAGGAAATGCTACGGGAAAGCCGGATTTCTAGAAGGCTTTTGTTTTCGTCAATCACTGCTTTTTGCTACGCTGAGTGGAAACTCTCTCCACTTCATGGAGGATCGTTGTGAAATTTAGCCTTTTAAGGCCAAAGTGTGGTTACAAGTGGCACCCAGCAGGAAGCTGCAGTATATATCTTGCCAGGCTTCGTGTACTTCATTGGTACCACAGTCGACTTGGATTGCTCTTGATTGTGTTTACAGTTAACTTGGAGATAATATGATTCTTTGGTCATTAATGATCCAAACGATTCTTCTTACAATCCAAAAGTGGCGTAAAGCCTGGGATTTTCTAATAAACAACGCCGGGTAAATAGGAGTAGCTTTCTTTATGGATGAGAAAAAAGGCCCAGGGCGGAATTTGGTGGTGATAAAAAGAAAAAATCCTGAATCTTGAAGATTTTGAGAGATTAGAAATTCATCTGCACAGTGCGCCGCCGCTGATTAGAAGGCTTAAGTTTCTTTGTAGCCTGAAGATATTACAAGTAAGTATCCTGTTGTGTGGACACCTGTAAGTTTCATCTTTTTCCTTTTGGTTAGACTGTTTTGTTTAGGCATAAATTGTGCATCCGAAGAAAGACTCTGTGCAGCTAGAGGCCGTGCGACGGATAATAACCGGATGAGTCGTAGATATAAAGCGAAGGACCTAGCAGGATGGGTCATGGGTTCTTGAGCCGTACTTCCTTTACAAAAGTGATTTGTGAGAAAACCCAAGTGAGATTTGCAAGATGGACTACTAGAGCACTGGTGGGACAATTATTACAATGAAGAACTGTTAGAAAAATAAAAGGGAACACAGAAAGCTTGCAAATGTTATTTTCAGGGCCGAACTTAGGAAAACGCCTTATCCTTTAAGAGTAACAAAAGCATTGAACATCTAATGAAGGTCTCTAATATGACTCTCTTATCCTTCTCAAAATTGAGTATCGGAAACCGTTTTTGGATCTAATGTGAGGTGTGAAATTGTGCGTGGACTACAAAGCATTGTTTTAGACTACCTTCTCTTAAAACACGAACGCACTTACGCACAATTCCACTCTGAGATGTTGGTTGATGGGTATTCGACTTTTCTTTTTGACTTCCAAAAGAACCTACTTCATCATTTATTTTTGGTACCAGTCATCTATGAACATTTCTATGCCAAATTCCGTTTTTGCCGAGGTTTGCGCTGTTTGTGCAGTCTCTTTAAAGTATTCTTGTGGTTGTGTTTTGCCTGCATGTTGCCGGGCGAAGCTTTTTTCACTCTGATGGCCGGGAGTATAGTGCTCTTAACTTTCCGTTAGGATAATACAAACCTATCAAACGGGGAATTTACGGCTTTAAGAAACGATCCGACAGAGAATTTCGAGCTATCGTCGAATGCACTAAGTACGTAGTGGGGAACAGATAAGCAAAAATCTTTTTCAATCCAGGACTTATTATGAGTTGGATTGGACTACAGTAAAAATAAAATTTATTATGGTTAGTGCATGGAGTCACGATACTTCACTGTAGATGCCATCAACAAACAAAACTTTGCTCAGTCTCTCAACTCTTGTGAAATGTCACGCCTCCATCCCTGGATCTACAACTTGCGAAAATTTCCAGCGGCTAGGAGCAACATAAGATTCCTGTGATGAACATGATTGATGCTTTATTCATTGCTCTATTCATCATTCTCTTGTTTTAATATTCCAAATGCTGTATACACACATGAATTCGAATACATACGTGCTACTTGTTACGCTATGCTGAATTTTGCATTTCTAGTTCATCTGGTTATACCAATATACGTGCGCAACTTAACTATCATATTTTGGCGTCGCGATTGGAACAATTCATCATGCCTGCCGACATGGAACCATTGAATGTTAATTCAACTGCGCGAGATGTAGAGGATTATTTGGAACGGTTTGACATATGGTGCCTTACAAAATCCGATATGGATGATAGGAAACTCACGGCATATTTTCTACATTTTGCAGGCAAGGATGCGTATACGTTGATCAAGAATTTAGTATATCCTGAATCTCCAATCGATATTTCCTATAAAACATTGAGGAAAAAAGTTCTGCAACACTTCAAACCGATTAACTTGGTAGCAGCCGAAAGTGCTAGGTTTAATATGTTGACCCGCTCCCATTCTCAGTCGGTTCGTAATTTTCTATTGCAGTTACAGTCACAGGCAGCCAAATGTGACTACGGTGCCCAGTTAGAAGACCAACCGTGTGATAGACTCATTGCCGTTATTTAGTTGCTCGAATTATGACAGAAGCTGCTGCTCTGTACAGATCAAAAGTTTCAAACTGTTCGGAAAATATGCTAGCAGTATGAGGATGCGAAGCAGGTCACGAAGACTGATGAAGCAGTGTTGTTCAATTATTCTAAAAAAAATAATTGAAGGATGCAAACAGACAACAAATTCAAAAATCGAACAAATTTTCGTGCTCCAACTTCATCAATACGTCGCTCCACAGATCGTAATTCTAACTCAGCTGTTCAAAAATTTGGGAAATGTGAATCTTGTGGACGAAATCATTCCGGATATTCATGGCCTCACAGGCAAGCGAAGTGTCTTATCTGCGGGAAAACGGGACACACTCAACTTGTCTGTAAGTCCAAAAATTGTGTCACTTAACTTCTGATCC
Organism: Opisthorchis felineus; assembly: GCA_004794785.1. Lineage (NCBI taxonomy): Eukaryota > Metazoa > Platyhelminthes > Trematoda > Opisthorchiida > Opisthorchiidae > Opisthorchis > Opisthorchis felineus. The sequence continues at coordinate 777,458 of SJOL01007141.1, forward strand.
AAAGACCGGCGTGAAAGCATTATCTGAAGACATTTCTACCCTTTGTCTATCCATTTTGCCCCAAAATTCGTCACACGTTTTTAAAACTTTGATATCCGCTTCTGGCCAAAAACATGATTTCATTGTTGACACTGATAGTGTTGAGTCCATTATTCCACAGTCAGCTCTAACTGCATTTTACCCCAGTGTTGTGATAGAGCCTACAGATGTTAATATCAGCGGTATCACTGGACATTCTGTACCTCTTTTTGGTAGTTGCACGATTCCTGTGAGATTGCCCCAAGGTACCCCCATCGATTGTAATTTTTTAGTTTCAACCTCGGGACCATCGATTATCGGACTCAAAGTTTTGCGCTCACTGCGAACTAGTATCACCTTACTGACTTCTGTGGGTGAGAGTGAACTCAAACAACTGATTCTTAGATGTTCTCAGGCTACAGGTGGCATGCAAATACCTAAGGTGAAACTCGAAACTAAAGGAGATTCTATATTTCTTAAGAGACGAATTATTCCGTTTGGCTTACGGAGACCTGTTAATCAAACATTGAATTCAATGTGTGTGAAAGGAATATTGACTCCTGTGGAATCCTCAAATTGGGCAACTCCGATAGTTTCCCCACTAAAGGCTGATGATATTACTCCGAAAACTTGTGGAGACTACCGGCTAACGCTAAATACGCAGTTACTACAACGTACATGCACTACAGAAGAGCCTGAAGATGTACTGCATCGTTTATCTGGCTCACGTATGTTTTCCATAATTGATCTAAAAGATGCCTATCTTCAAAAACCACCGGACGAAGCCTCTAGTAATCTTACCGTGATTAACACACCTTTTGGATTATTCCGATACAATTTCCTTCCCTTTGGCCGGAACGTTTCACCAGCTGTATTTCAACAAGTTATGAATACTATTACAAAAGATTTGGAGGGTGTTGAGACGTACCAAGATGATGTCATAGTACATGTTGCTGATAAGGCTACCCATGATATGCATCTGTTGTCTTTGATAAATCGATTTTCTGAGTTCAACGTAGCCATTCATCCCGATAAATGCACTTTTGATGTTTCGCCATTTTCATGCCTTTGCTACATTGTTGATGGTAGTGGTTTTAAACCTGATGCAAACCGTTTATCTCCTTTAGTAAATGCGCCATCACCAACCAATCTACAAGAACTGCGTTCTGTTCTAGGAGCACTTCAGTATTATTCTCGTTTCACCCCTAACTTTGCTAAACATGCAAGTTGTTTGTTTGATGTCATATCTGCCAATAAATTTTCTTGGTCCTCCAACCATGAAAAGACGTTGCGTGCATTGCTTGGTCATCTTCAAACTTCAGCTGTTTTGAAACCATTTTCCGCCAAACATCATTCGACCATCATTACTGATGCTTCTCCCACTGGAATAGGAGCAATCCTTGAACAGTGTGGCAGACCGGTGATCTGCACTTCTCGTCGACTTTCGAAAGCCGAACGTGGGTATTCTCAGACTCAACGAGAAGCAGTTGCGGTATATTGGGCTGTCAAACGGCTTCATAAGTACCTTTTTGGATCAAACTTAACCGTTGCTACTGATCACGAGGCTTTGAAGTTCTTGTATCACCCTACAAAATCTCTAGCGAAGTCATCTGCTGCTATGGTGCTACGGTGGATTAATGCACTGTGTTCGTATGCCAACACAGTTGTTCATCGTAGTCAAAAAATGATTCCTCATGCCGATTTATTGTCCAGAATTCCATCATGCGACTCCGATTCAAACAATTCAGATTGTTCATTGATTCAACCATTAAAACTCAAGCGGGATACGCTTGTTGCTGATACTAAAGGATACTTTGCTCCCATTTTTTCCGCCCTGCGACGTGGCTGGACACAGCAAGAGCGACGTCGATTTCCTGCATTTTACTCCCGCCGCGAAAGTTTGTCCATTACTCCGGATGGTTTGTTATGCTTTGAGGATAGAGTTGTCATTCCATCGACTCCGCAAGCGGCTGTCCTTGCAGATTTGCACTCTGGTCATCTGGGTGTTGAAAACATGAAATCTCTTGCAGGCTTGTCATGCTGGTGGCCGGAACTGGATGCTGACATCAAGTATACTGCAAAAAATTGTGTTAAATGTGCACATAAGATTCATAGCAAATCTTCACAGTGGTATCCGTGGCCAGTTACCTGTGAACCATTTCAACGAGTTCATACCGACTACTGTGGTCCTTTTCTCGGTGAACACTATGCTTTAATTTTAGTTGACGCATATTTGCGTTGGCCTGAAGGTTTTTTAACTACTTCTTCGAGTGCTGAATTCACACAAAAAGCATTGAGGAAAGTATTCAGTCATGAAGGTGTACCAAATGCTTTGGTCACTGACAACAGCACACACTTCACTGCAAAATCCCTTGAGGAATGGTTAAAAGGCCTTGGATGCCGACATCTGTTTACTGCTCCCCGATATTGCCAGTCGAATGAGCTAGCTGAGAATTTCGTCTGAACACTGAAATCTGCCATTACTTCACTCTCTCCTACTTCTTTTGTGGAGTTAGTCCGTGGAATTGATAATTTCCTAACGCAATACAGGAATGCCGAACATTCCGCTACCGGGAATTGTCCCGCATTTCTTTTTAAATCTCGCTCGTTGAGCACATGTCTTGACTGTGCCAAAACGGCGGATGTTACGTTTTTCAAAGTCAATGAGTTATGGGCTGCTACAGGAATAATAGTTCCATCAAATGGCAAAGGTATTGTCACAATTCTCGATTTGGATGATCTCTCTTGTCACCGGAGACACATTGATCAGGTTGAGTTCAATACCAGAGCTCAGTCTGTCAGCGGCGCTCCTGCTGTTTCAAATACTAATGAATCCTTTGTAGATAATCTTATTGTACCCGATCAAAACGTTATCTCCGAAGAACATACTACCTGTGGGGAAACTGAAGTTTTCAATCCGAGAAGATCCGAAAGATTACGATCAAGACCGCCACTGAACTATAAATATTCACACGCTCATTCAAGGTGTGGTGGATGTGATAAACACTATTGATGCTCTATTCCTTGCTCTATTCATCATTCTCTTGTCTTAATATTCCAAGTGCTGTATAACCACATCAATTCGGATACATACGTGCTACTTGTTACGCTGTGCTGAATTCTGCATTTCTAGTTCGTCTGGTTATACCGATGTACGTGCTCAACTTAATTATCACAATTCCGCAACAAAAAATGTCCTTGCTAGGACACGAAACTCGTGGTGCTGGCCTAGGAGTTGTAAAGCAAGCTTCACCTGGAAGGGAGAGGGTAGTTCATGCGAGATAACCTGGCATACTAACCACCAGACATGACCCAGTCGGATATCGTGCATCAAGAACGCGCCCTTAACGGCGGATCGCAAAAGTTAGGCCCACTCTAATTTGAAGTCCGACGCCTGGTTGTGTTTTCAGACGACGAGAGGGCTGACGGTTTCTCAACTACAGATGTGTCCGAAAGCATGTCGGATGAGTCAGACAACATGTCCAAACAATACTTGAGATTCGCCGGCGGATTCGTCGAACCTGATAGTCGGTATGGCAACACATACCGAAGCCGTAGCTCATGCAGCCGCCTTCAAAGCAGTCCAAAAGAGGATGATCCAGGATACTCTTGTTGCAACTATTTCAATCAGTTATCTGATTCGTAACCCTGGTTTAATCGGTCCGGGGGCTATGGGTGCGATGGATGCACCATCTTACGCGCACTTAATCGCAACATCTCAACCGTCCCGGATGCTGTTCACCCAGCCATCGTCAAGGCACTGGCGATCGCCAAAGAATGTAGGATGAAGGGTAGCCTGACGATTCGAAGCGTGCTGGTATCGAAGCTATCCGCAGTGGTCGGGTGAAGGCACACCCTCAGGACAATTAGTCTAGCCTGCATACTCCTGTAGGGCATGGAAATGGTTCTTGGTGAAGCTCACACACACTGCAGTTCACATGAACTCTCCTGAAATTTTAAACCATTGACTTAATGGGTTACGGGGCACCTTGCTTCCAGGTAAGCTGGAATTTCCACTCCGGAATCCAGTTACCTCGTCACATTAGTGAACCGAGATTCTCTTGACCAGAAACTTGGACGCTGGTTTCACACCATAGTTTGCGGTCTAGAGGAACGGAGGCGTCAGGTATTTTATAAAGTGATTTAAATGACATGACTAGAAAAGGGAGAAGATGGAAGAAACGAAACCCGGAAAAGGAGACAAAAGTGTAGTTAGCAAATGAAAGAAGATGACGTTAGGAACGGGAGACCAAATTTTTATGAGGGATAAATGGTGGAGAAAACAACGGAAACTTCACATAACCACCATTTGGACACTGTCCTAAATGCTAGAGCTTTCTGTCGCCTCGGAAAAGACCCTGGACAAGCATTTGGCAACTGCGACAACGCCCTCAAATTTCTGATTCGGATTTTGAACTGTTTGTGTTTTAACCTCCCACGGGTTCGTCGGAAACGCCGACTCGGCGTCACCCGCGACTGTGAAATTATTCGTGCGATCGACTATATATTAATGCGGACTTATGTTCGCATTAAAGCAGTGTAATGGTGAGTCTGTTTGAGAATCGTCGTAACTGACATAAAACCATTGTATATTTATAGTCCAGAGTTTTCCGGATGCGTGTATGTAGAAACGGGAAGAATTTCTCGTTGTTTCCTCTCATACAAATTGCACGCGTGCAATAAATACCTCATTTTCGAATGTATAGTTATACATCTTCGCTGTGTGGCGCTTTTGGTATCACTGATTTGTGTCGAAAATACTCGCATAACGTGCATGTAGAAACCGCGTAAGTCACCGGAGATTACATGAGAAAAACGTGACACCTCGGGCACAGACGGAGTGCAGCTTGAACGAACACATAAAAACACTGTTTCAGTGCACATAAGCCAAAGTAAAGTTACATTTATCATTAAAACCGTACGGAGCCTTTCATAAACATCTCATAGCTCACAAAAATGAAAAATCGAAAGTTGTGGTAATAGTGGTATTCGCTAGCCCGAAACCTGAATGTCAGGATCAGGGTAAACGTCATTTATCTGGACTTTTCTGGAGCCTCTGACAAGTTACAACTCCACGTCCTCCTGAAAAAGCTGGCCACTCGTGCGGTTCAGGACTCAGTGCTGCGATGGATAGAAGGCCTCCTGAGTCTGTGAACAATAACAATCAGCTACATTGAGAGACCTGGAGCCAATCCACTTCGCGCGCCACATGGTTTAGTACAGTGCCCACTATCCTTGCCTGACCTCATAACTTATTTGCATGCCACCTTATAATCACCGTGCGAGTTAATTATGGATGACATCAACATCTGGAGGAGCATCAGGGTGGACCATGACCACGCTGTACCTCAGGAATGTGGTTTACCGACGTCTCCTAGATAACTACTCACTTTTCAGCGTTAAAGAGCACTACATTCCCCACTTTAGCTGTCGGACCTCTGAAAGTGATCTTTCGGACCGCCATCATTCTCCCACGGGTACTTCTGTCAGCAGGACCAGTCAACAGACACACTGTAAACGGGCACCATGTCCCCCTCTGCCATACCTAGGCCTGCCTGACGCAACACTGTCAGTACGTCTGCGGCGACTGCTAAGCGATGGCTTGAAGCACAACTAGGTGAGGTATGTTGCACAGTAACTTAGCTTTATTCGATTTATTTCCACCCAACACGTGCCCTAATCCTTTAGAATTGAAGAGCAAAAGCATAATGATTCTGCCACCATCCTTCAAACCTTATTAGTCCCGAGCGGTATGAAGATTTAGCATTTTTGCCCGTACGCGACACAACAAAATTGTAGAAGTTGAGCTTTTTCAGACAAAGATACTTACAAAGTAGACTGTATTATTTTTACTCCATGATTAATCGGCCTCCCACTTTCCACGCAGCCCATGAGTGAACTCTGTTCACAGTACATGTAGAAATGAAAACACGTTGTACGGAAAAGGAAGGAAATCCTAACCATAGAATTACCTTCAGTCATGCCACTGGATGTAGGTTACGCGTTGTTCACAGCTCTTTACTACTGAACATCTATTTTCTGCGCTTTTGGAAGATATTTTGTTTAATTCATAGGGTAGGACTCTTAAGTAGGTTTATTCCAGTTTTGACGCCTGCATGGGTATGCCGAGGGCAGCCTTTCTGCAAAATGCAAAGTCTTCAGGTTTATTCATTTTTATGTAACCATGGTTCTACAATTCCAGATTTGTTTAGTAAAAGTAAAATATCCCCGGATCGGTTAAAACCACCTATCTGTATGTCATCAACCGATGAACGCTATACCGTTCATAAGTTAACATGAAACCAAGGCCAGATAGAACATCTAAACTTCCTGAGCTGTGCGTAGTGAGATTGACGTTTCAATTTTTGATCGGATGGTTGAGGGTCGTATAGTGAATTGCGATGCCAATGGCATTAATCTCACGAGCCCGTTTTGTCCTGTTTTTCATACGCAAATGAACAATGCAGACGAAGTGGCCAGACAGATTTCTGAAGGGCGGTTGGCTACGCGGTGAAAGTCCTTCGTACATAAAGTGTGGTTGGACCAAAATTGCCGCATGGTAAATAGTCACATTTCGAGAGTGAACACTAACTGAAACTAAAAATTGCAGGATGGTTGCCTACTAGAGACTCCAGGACAATTCTGTCTGGCAATAACACTAGAATAACTGTTATCTCCGATAAGGCATGGTAGCTGAGTTCTGACAAATAAAATGTCTGCTCAACAGGGTCTGTTTAGGTCACGGAAGTCGTATAATGGAAATATCCTGAGCGCCAAATGAAACAACAAAACCAGAACCACAACAGCAAATCACGGGAAGGACATACATGTGGCACCGTTTTTAACGAAGCTACGCATCATTAACTAAATCTCATGCTCGCAAGTATGGAGAGAAATATTCCAGAACTCTCTAACCGCACGGGTTTTTGCCCTTGAGACCATGTCACACTGAAACGTGGAGGTCACTAAAAAGTGTTTTATACCTTTTGGGATTCCTTAGCAATTTACTCACAATCTAAACCTATTTGGATGCGAGAAAGATTCGTAGACATTTCATCGTTTAATTTTGACTAAGCGAGAACCTGTTGAAGTGAGCTTCACTTCGACAGAATACAGTGCCTATTGTTGTCCAGTTAAAGCTTGGCTCATTTTGCTAGGTGTTGTCTGGATTGATGAGTAACGGCTTTTAATGTTTAAAACATATGTGGCTTTTGGGTTACTCCATAATAGATCATGACTTAAAATGTATCGTTACTGGCCAGCATGTTCTTAGTCCTAACCAAACCCTGAATTTTAAATATCCATGTTTAGGCTAGGCAACCTGGCATTAGCTCTGTTCCACAGTTTTCTTTGGGTAGAATGTCGGTCACATACCCATTGGCGACTGTACCCAAATGATTATTACCTGATTCACACTGTCTATTTTTTGATGTTATTTTACTTTGGGCCAAGAGTTTCGTAGCCGGTGGAAGCAGTCCGTGTCAAAACTAGGAATCACTGAAAAACAGCTTTGTTCCTAGAGAGTTACAACTCAAGTTACTGTGAAGCGTCTTAATTTGGCCAAACGAAAAGTCAGCTTTTCCTCCGTATCCATGCACAATCTCACTCTATCACCACTCTATAACGTACCACTTTGTGGTACGTTATAACTCGGAAACGCTACTGTTGCCCACGTGGTGGACACCACTCTCACAATGAAGATCAGTACGAAGAATGACATATAAAATGCAGAAACATACTAGAAATAGCCGAAGCAATTCGAATAAGAATGAACGTGCTCAGCTCGTGCAAACAGGCAAAGCTGCTGATGAGCTGATTGTTATGCACCTTACTGGGGGGAAGTTTAATTCATTGCGAAATATCTCCACCAACAAACGAAAAAGACTAAAAAGCAATAAATTACAAGACCCAGTGGATATAATTCTGTGTGAAGTTACTGCGATCCATAGGTGAAGATAGTTTGGATGACAATTTTTTGACTCCTTAGTTTTATTATCCGGTAGCATTCGAAATATCAAAAAGGTATTGTTTACCACCTTTAAGCTATGATGAAGTTTGGTGAATAAAACCGATTCTTGAGCAAGCTGATTCTTGAAACTGTCGAGGAAAACATTTAATTTACATTTTTTCAGGCGCATAGCAGAACGTTAGTGCTGGACCGTCGCCCATGGCCCATCACTAGCAGCTCCGACTTCTATCCACGTCATACGTATATTGTATTGCTTTAACCCGTTTAGTTGAGTTTCAGTCCCATGCTACAACTTTTAGCGCTCTTTAGCGCCATTATTGATATCTTTTTTGAGAGATATACCCTTGAAATATGTGTTGCAAGGCTTTTCCGTCTAATACCAATTTCTTGCGGTGTACTGTCCACTCCTGACTTTCCTTTAGCATTTCCATAGAAACTACGTGACAGAATTTCATTGCGTTACGTCATACTGCCGTGTCTGGTAAACTCTGCTCAACTAAAAGAACGTTAACAGTAATATAAGGACTCTTGATATCTCTGCTTAATTATGGCTCTAAAGGTGGCTCTTTCTTCAAGTTTGTTTAGCTCTGACTCTTTCATATTGACCTTTAGACAACAATATACTTGAAGTGAGTATTGTATATGATATTAAGTACCATCTTACGGACTCTGACTGAATTTATTTCAGCTGGAGAAAATATCCTCAGGAAAAAAGGAAGAATAGTCTTAATAAGGATTACTTTTCAAGTTGTTGACTATACATACTAAAAACTTGTCCCCATACAAAAAATACTTGTATTCAGTTGTAGTCAGTCATAGTTTGACCACTTGAATTGCTTTCTCCCAAATCGTTCACAAACCACGGGGCTTACTGGCATACAGAAATTGCTAGAACAATTCAAGGTGCTTAGAGGTTTGCTAACTATTTATCCGGTTAGACGGCCCTCTTAGGCAAGACGTTAGCGAATCAGTGGCGAAAAACTAAAGTTTTTGATAACCTGCCTTTGATCACCACTTTTCCCCTGATCCTTGTTAATCTCGTATTTTTTGGCAGCCTAATGAAGAAGATTTGGAGAACACTCAGGTGCTTACTCCCTGTAAGGCATTGTGAACCGCTTCTGATCGACAGGCACGCGATCTGTGTAACTGAAGACAGGGAATCTGGCGAAATTTGAAAATGTATGGATTATCTGCTTCTCTCCCTTTGGATCTCTGGCACAGTTTCCAGCAACTTGGTGCAGCGAAGTAATGAGCCAGTCAGACTGCTTTTGTGTCGGTGTTGATTTGGAGGCAATACCCTTGAGGTGCTTGTGTTTGCCGTATCTCCCGAAGATTTAATGTTGGTTGTAATTACCAAAGCAGAATACGCCACCTGTTTGGTGCATTTGTCCAACTTTAGAAGTGATGCTGAAATACTTTTCTTGAACTCAGTATGCTTTTGATGTCTTATATTTCACAAGCTGGATAGTAGTTGACCGAATTCATTTTGAATCTGGTTCACTGCATGTTTTCTAAAAACTAATTTTTCCACTTCTTTGAGAAACGCTGTTTTTATTCCACGCAATCCACCTGTGATCATACGCCACAGACTGTTTTATTCTTTACTGTTCATTATAATTCATCTCTCTTTACTAACTCTGAGTGGCTCATTTTCATATTCATTCGTTGAGTTTGCTGTTTACTTATTTCCTCTCAGTCGAGAGCTTGCTAGTCCTGTAACAAAGTTTGCTTTTGAATTTGTCTTTTTTCGCTTACTTATTTGTAGCCTATGTATTCTGGCTCAGGCCTTATTGTTCAACTTGTTCGGTTTAATGAGCAATACGAATGGTTAAATGACACCAAGAATATAATGCAGATTGCTGTTAAGTTACGTTGATATTAAGCTGGCTTGAGTTTGCTATCATGTCCGGCATGCGTCATAACCGCAGTCCATTTCTTATTTGTTTATGTTAAGGTACAAGTATTGCATTTATTCGTTTATATGATGAGGCTAAAATGTTCACAACACCTACCCTATTTTGTTGCCGTGTCGGCTGATGTCATTAATATGAACGTCGCAATGAGTCTATTGCAATTTCATAGAAGAAAGTGGCCTTCCCCGCACCTACTGAACCGCAACTGTGTCTGATCACTGTTAGCTTCCTTGCTTCAGTGCTTACGAGCGCTGAGCTGTGGGAAGCTTCAGGGTGTGTCTACGTGCATAGCCGGTCGATTCACATGGGGTGAGTATATTTGTAGATTAAGATGTGCGCGAGGATGTTTTCCCTCACACAAATTTTCCCCGAAAACAGAATTTTGCTTATCATGAACACTCTCTATTTTAGAGATCCCGATTGACGCTGTTTGACGCATAGATCCTCGTTGCATTCCAACGTTACAAAACTATAATGAGTCTGGACACAATATGTGAGTGTACCGTGTGACCGAAAATTTTAATAAGCAACGTATTTTCCGTACTCGTTCCTAGCCTGTTTGTTCGCAGCAAAGAGAGAGTTTATTGACACAGACGTTTTGCTGAAACAGTGTTTATTCCCTGAATTTTTAAAGATGGGATCCACCCTTGATGTGAGACCACTAAGGCTGAGTTATACCACGACAGCCTCTTTTGTTTTAGCACCATCATGTGGAGAGAGTCCTCAAAGTTCCAGAAATGTTATTTTCCATCAGACATTAATGTAGAAATACATGGAGTTTGTGGATTTGTGTGTAGCTAAAGTGATATATGGACAGTTGTGTCATGGTTGTACGTGGGCTGGGATACTACCAGGGTTCCCGGATATAGACAGGAGGACGATTATGGTCCTCAACCAAAGCCTTCGGCTCAAAAGCTTTACCGCAAGGCAGCGGTGTTTGGGTAAAATGCAAGTACACTACCATTGTCATGGAACAAGTTGCCCCAACCTTGACGACCAGGAGACTATGTTCGTCAGACCAATGGGCAGCCTGGGATGAGAGACTCTGAGTGTCACAAGGACACCACCCGGTAAAACTCAATAGATCACGGAGGCACACGAACTGTCACACCACCGTAAGTTCCAGTCTCATTGTGATACAGACATGAACGAGACTCAAATGAATCGCTGATTAGAAGTGTTTTTCAACCAGATATGCTGTGCAAAGGTTGCCTCATGCTTTAGTTGGTCCAAAATTCAAGATAATAAATTATGTTTCACCTAAACTAACTCAATTTACAAAAGAGAGTTCTAGTCTACGTGTGTCCCGTTTCAAGTCTTCTTGGTTTATAATCAAGAATATTTGAAGGTCATGCATGCCTAGTGTGCTCCAAAAAAAGTGTGTTTGACAGTCAACTTTTTAAGTCATTTTCTATCGAGGAAACAAGCCTTTCTATTTTTATTGATGCTCCAACAAAAAGCTTAGCTGGCTTTTGCATTGCGCATGTTGTCAGTGGATAACGGAGCCTTCTGGTCTCGTTTTAGTCCCCTGTTGAAACCATCTTATTTCGCATATGAGTCTCGAACGTCATAAGGATTCCTACTCTGTTCCCCAAATCGTCCTCCACAGGATTATAGACTCCAATTACAGAATACATTTCTTATCCTTGGCCAAAATTGTGACAACTTTGGTGAAATAGTGATCCATTTTGAGAAAAACCACAAAAGTGAAAGAAACATTTAGGTTCTACCAAAGGGTAGTCCAACTCAAGGTAGTCCAACTCAAGATAGCTCACCGGTGCAGGTCCGTGTTTTGAACCCAGCCTCAGTACCTCGACTTCCCCTGTCTATGCTCGAACTACCTGATGGCGCCTGATCCATTGTGCATCTTTCGGGCATCACGGCAGCTAGGCAATGGAAATGCGTTACAGCTGAAGGATGATTATTTTTTATTTGCTACATCCCTAAGCTGGTGGCACTAAAAGACATTGTTGAGGACTCTCTACATGTGGTTTTCCTCTTTGGGAGGCTCCAACCTTGAAATTTTGCATGATCATTAGATCCACTGAAAGGCACATTCCACAAAAAGATGACCTAAATGCGATCGATTTGGTAAGCAGTCACCTAGTTTGATCACTAAGAAAGTCCACGCTAAACGACTGATTCAAGTGATGTTGTTATCACTAACGTTTGTGGTGAGAACCTCAGTCGGTTATTTAATTTGTTCCCTGTTTCGATGGTAGAGTGAGGATATTTGGTAACTTCCGATTGAGATTTCGTCCTGTCAGTGAGATCAATGTATGCTGAAATACTGAGGAACACTGTGTAGTAGCTGTTTCATCAATCATTGGCTGTCCACACCTCAGGAGACTCCAGTGGGGAGTTTCAGACCCGCGAGTTTCTGGCCAGTGGCTGAACAGTTAAATCTTTGGCCATGGGCGGCGGAAAAGCAGTGTGATTAGCTTCCACCTGAACAGGAATTGGAGTTTCGTGGAATGCGCACTTCTGACGATTCCTAATAAGGAGGAAACAACTGTACAGTGTTCCTCGGCTTTTCACTGTAGATAGGCTTCACTTACAGTACAAATGGCCCATCAGAAGGGATTTACGTTCTTCGGACAGCCCAGTGTTGTCAAGATGCTGTCGTGCTGGTGAATTGTTTCGCTGAAAACTAGGCTAACTGTGACAACACAAAATGTACGAGAGATGTAAAAAGTTTCCCAAAACGAGGGCACTAAGGTGCCAGGGCAATACACCTAAGATGCAAGACAACGAGATATGTATTCTGCTGTTAGTAGTGAGGTCGGTAACGGCAGTTTGACGAAAAGTGCAACCGCAACCTTTTTCCATTAAGTAGGGGGGGTTGTGGTTGAGCCATTGTCCGCATCCATTAGTGTATTAACAAATGATAAGATCATTTAGCCAGTGACTATCCTTTTATCTTCACTAAATCCACGCGGAAAATAGTTCTTATATCCATTTTTCGACCTTTAACCTGGAAGTCCTTATCCAATATCTTATGACAGTAATGTTGAGTGTTGGTTAGGCAGCAGTCGATCCGTTCGCCGAGCCTGACGATTGGCTTGCGTAAATTTAATTACCAATCAAAGAGACAATATCAATAGGCTTGACGAACAGAACAACTTCGACTTGACCAACACCCAGTAAGTGTACCCAAGCTACCAATATATCAGCATGTTAGTAGTATTCACGACAGTCAGGCGTTTATTTGCATGTAGCTGTCTAGCGTAACAAGACCGTGGGAATCCTTGAAAAAAGTTGCCACTGGTAACCGACACTTCGGATTATAACCCCTTATTACACTACGATGTGTTTTTAATTTAAAAGTTTTAATATTATACACCTCATGGCGCTCAACCTTTTTAACAATATCCAGACCGAGTTTGACCCAGAACTCCTAAGTCTTCACCATCTTGGAAGTGATCTTTGGACTGGTTTGGGCTACTTCTCGTCAACACCTTTTTGTAGTGATAGTTCGGTGCTTTTCTTTGAAATTTCTCCGCTGTTCTGGAGAGCAATAAAAAAGGTTTAATCATTAACGATTCCTCCGTCGCAGGGTGTCTTTTCGAAAACCTGAAGGCTTGTTTTGGCCATCTACGATGTTCACTTTTGGGTTTGAAGTGTAACTAATTTTCCGACAAAATATTGAATAAACACATAAACAAGGACTTTTGATCGGGAGTAGGTTTCTCGTCGGCTTTGCCACATTGTCTTTTCCATGGAATAAAAACAGGCCAATTTGATTCCGTAGCTTTCATGCATGCGCCCACATCAGCCCACACTGGTGCACAACTTTTGTCGCTAGACACAGCCTCATCTTACCCATATTCGTGTGACCCTACTGACTGTTGCAAATGTAACTTGAATTCATGTTTGTTTGTTTGTTTTTCAAGGCGAACGGTTGAACTCGTGTTGTCAATGGAGACATAAACGCTGGATTATCCTCGTTGCGGCACTTTTTGAACTTTTTTGGTTCAGTGGATATAACTACGGCTACAATGCGCTGATTCCAATCTACATGAAACTGGGTGTCTTTGCCTATCAATGCGGGCCGACAGAGCCAAACTGTCCCGCACAAGAAGGCATGTTCCACAATGCGTTCATTGTCTGGGTTGTGGTGCAGATGTGTCTTGTCACGGGAGCTGGGTTTCTCATGGATCGTGTTGGGTTGCGTGTGCTGAAATTGATTGCCGTCAGTGTCTTTTTTGTGGGCACGCTTATGTTTGCATTCACCAGCCAGAATTCAAGTGCATTGTTTTTCATCGCCGGAATTTTTGTCTCTCTGTCCAGCGTCTCGTCACTCATTTGCAACCATCAGATTAGTTCAATGTTCCCAAGTTCTCGTGGATTTGTGGTCTCGCTTCTCTCAGGTGCTTTCGACTCGAGTGGTTTCGTGACATTCCTCATTGGAAGAACGGTGCACTTAATTTCCCTACAGAACTCATTTGTCATACTGGCCTGCTGCGCTTTGGTGTACGGAATTTGTATGGGTCTTTTTGCGCTGAAGCAATGGTCTTCGGAGATGAATCTAGAAGAAGGACAGAAAAATGTTGAGGGTATGGAAATTCCTGAGAAGGGAGATGAGATAAAGCCGGTAAGATTTCAAATGATATATTTTCGCTAATGAAGTTTTTTACGTTTAATAATTTTTCTACGTTTTTACTACACTGGGCACAGAAAACTGGACGACGCTAAGCTCTGGCCTTGTGACTGTTGTCGTTTGTAAATGTCATAATTCCGCAGACAACTTGGTACGTATCAATTGATGTAGAAGTTTGCGCATCATCCAGAAGTCACTGATGGTTCTTCATACCAATACAGTTTTGATGATGGTTCTTTTTGTTTGATCCCAAACTGTGAAGCGTCCACTCAATGCCGCTATTTTGATTTGACAGTCTAACGATCGAGATGCAGTGGATGATCGAATCCAAAGGCATATGGAGAAGCGCTACAATTCGTTCGCTCGTTGCATCAAGTCCTGGCCGTTTCTGTTGGTCACGCTGTGGTTCATGTTTGGCCTACTTCGTTTCTGTTACTTCCTTACGCAGATGGGTCAACAAATGGTCTTTCTATTTGGCAATGACAAGGACACCATCAACGACATAGTATCGGTTTCTTCTGCTTTGCTAATGTGTGGCTTTCTCATCTCACCTATTTCTGGGGTGATTCTAGACAGTTCAAGAGCCTATTTCCGACGGTATATGATACGGCGCCTGAAAGATAATGACCTATCTGACGCTGAATTGTACTGGATTAGTCTGCGTAGTATCGCCCCAGCGTTTATTGTCTTGGCTTTTGCCGCTACGATTTTGAGTGGACTCAACTTTATCAAATCAAAGATCACCTACTACATCGCTTTCATATTTTTTGTCATTTTACGTTCTTTGTTATTCAGCGCTTCTGTGAACTTTGTACTCATCGCCTTTCCAATTCAACGGTTTGGCACAGTGAATGGGTTGATCAACACGATTGGCGGCATCTTTAGTCTAATCCAGTATGGAGTGATCCGTATGGGGGCCATTCCCGGGAACGCCCTGATTACGTCACTGATGGTCTTTCTCTTTATTTCACCATTGATACTTTTCATCAAGCGTCACTGAAAAATATTTTTTGTTGCTTTCTTGGGTCTGTGTGGGTGGTCTGTTTCTTTATATAACTTTGGGAAAAATGGAACTATCTTCTAAAAACCTATTTTCTTCGTTATATCTGAGTGGACGCCTCAGTGGTTGGGATGCGCTCTTTTCGAATGTCATCAGTAGAACTTCTCATTGGTTTTGGAGTCCCAAATTGATCAGCAACGTGATTGAGATGATAAACCTAAGAAGTATATTGTTTTGTGGTTTCGCACCACTTTTACGTTCAAACTCTTGACAAAATTATCGCTGTGTTCCAGTAGAGCCTCGTTTTTACCCTGTATCTTGGGATGAAAGGGGAACAAGTGACGCAAAGACACGACAGACTGATTGTCTTCCTATTTATCATGCGCCCTGTTTCCTCTTCGTTCCTTCACGAGTAAGTAGGATACTGTTTGCTCCGTTTTAATTTCCTTGGGACCAACTTGCTTGACCGATGTTGTTTGATTTTCTTGACCACTTTACTTTGGTCGGATTTTCCCTCGATTTCAGCTTCGCATCACACAGGATCTTTTGAAAGTTTCATTAGCCCTAATTCATTGGATTATACAACCATTCAGTATCCTAACAGTGTGCATACAGCTATGCAGATAAGGTGGTGTGGATGATCAGGTGGCCGTCGATCTGTTCACCAAGCTTGGCAATTGGCTTGCAAACGTCTTGTAACCAGTCGGGGGGGGGGAGGACATCAGCCGTGAGCGGTTGGTTGATGTCACTGATGATGTCACTTCGATTGATGGCTAGATATATTGCAAACTAACTGCTAAGGTCGGCGAACGAATCAACGACCACCTGATCAGCCACCAATGAAGGCACCTGAGCCCCCAGTTTTCCAGAACATTTCCATGTAGCTAAATTGATAATGAAGATAGGATCTAATTCTTCCTGATGTGCAATCCACGAGGCGTTTCCCGGATAGGAGACCGCCGCATGGACTTAAAAGGATTGATTAAGTATGAGACCAACTTTTGGTCTTCTGTTGATCGTAACACGTTGCCACCATAAAACGAATGTTTGCGAATGGCGCACAGTAATTGACATTCAGCCTATACGATAAATTATTCGCTTGAAAAGTCCCCCTCCTGCCATGGCACAATTATTTTGGTGGGGCCATACCAGAGATGGAAGGACTGGACTCTCATTTTGTTCCTATTAGAGCCCATCAGCGGGGGTTTCGGGGTTTCCTAGACCACAGGTCCTGTTTACAGAATTCGAACTTCCTAGCTTTCCGTAGTCTGCGATCAGTACATATGAAAAAAGGAAGCTGTAAGCTGCCTACCAGGTACCGTTGAAGCTCAGTAATCTTTGATTCTGGAATTTACAAAATCTGCGTGTGGGATCTACCACGCAACAGGCTAAACAAGCGACGAAAAGTCATGGACGATTGGCTTTTGACAGGACGTGTGCCAGACTTTTGTACGAAGCAGATGCAACTTCAGTCCTGGATACAAGGCTAGAGGATATTACAAATTTATAACCATTACGCTTGGATGGGTTGAACGAAGCGAATGTTTGGTTGTTGGTCTGTCTACCTAGTTTGTCAGTTGGATTGGAAATGTTTCATCCCAAATCCACGTGGCGTCCGTGCTGGGTTCAGTGACTAAAATTCTGTCTGCGTTTATATAGTTTCTAAACGGTATCTAATAACTCTGATGTGACTGGTTGGTCCCGAGGTGGCTTTTGCGTAATGTGGTCGATCAGCTTGGAATCTGATTTGTAGTCCGATTTCCTAGTGTTCGGTTCGTTCGTTGAGTCTTCAGTTCGGCAGTTCTGTTTCTCCGTTGTAATTGGGAAGCTTTATTTTGCTTTGTGGTCTGATTTTGTTCCGCTTGATTGGAAACCTCCCATTTTAGTACCTTTGTATCTTTGATTCGATTGCTTGTTTGTTATTGTTAGGGTGTTTGTTTTCCCACGTGGTTCAAGGTGCTGCAGCAGTGTAATTCTTCTATCCGTAGTGGCTGATAGACTGGGTCGATATCGATCTGTTAGTTGACCGAGTTCTGTGTTGAGCTAAGAAAAATGAAAGATTTTTTGATCTTTCAATTAAGTGGAACCAAACCATACCGCGAAGCGAAAAGGATGTATCCCAATCACAACAGAACTGTCGAATTGAGGGCATCCGACAAACCAACCAAATACAAGGAAATAGAGCTACCGCGCAGCTCAGATTCTAAGACATACAACCAAACTACGCGAAAGCCACCTCGTGACTAATTAGGTATTGTGTAGAAACTACATAAGCACGGACAGAAGAGGAGGAAGTTACCCACTTAAAGCCTCACTGACGACGTTACGTGGATTGGTGATGGAACTTTCGCAATCCAACTGACAAGCTTGGCCGACAGGCCAACAACCAAGCAACGCACCCAACCAACTATATTCATAAAGATTGCCAAATCGGATATTTCGCAGTGGTTTGCAGTAGATTTTCGACAGTTCCAAACGCCAGAAGATATGCCTTCTACCGAAGTCGGTTGGTGGCTTCCATAAAGCAAAATGTTGAATTAGAGATACTTTAATCCAGATAGGACTTTTTTTCACTGTGGCTCACTCTATTCTCTTCTATGCTTAACGTCAGCTAAGAAGTACTAGTCAGTTATAGAGCCAGGAAAACTGAAATGATCTTCCAAGTGAGGCCACTATACCTAGAAGTCTTTTGCCCATAAGCTGTCATGTTGAAATGATGTCTTTTTAACCGCACCAAGCGTCTGCATTCTTCCAAGACTTGACGCAAATTACATAGCTAGTGATGGTATTCAGTTGTTTTATGACAGTTCCTTACTCACTGACAGAGGAACGAAAATAGTTCTAGCTGGGAAATTAAATTAAAATAGACATAATTGGATAAATTCGAAGGTTGATCATTTGCATTCCCTGAGAATAAAGAATACCATGTTTTTTCCCTACAAAACGTAAACGGCAGATGTTCAACAACCGTGCGTTTCCATTGCTGCAACGCATATGTCAGCACTAAGTCAAACGTATTCCTGAGGTCAGCTTAGTTCACTTGGAAATAATACAGGTGGGCTTACAGTTCCCTGGAGCACACAAAGGTAAACGGTTGCCACTGCGGGTAATAACGGATAATGTTCACACTAGAGTTTCACTTGGACTTCTCATAATGCTATGCGAAAAGCATATCATATTATGATTGACGGCACCTGAATGTGGTGTGGAGGTGTGAGGGAAAAAGATTTATTATTTTCTTTTCCTCAGCAGAAGGGTACGTGTGTAGTTGTATCAAAAAACAAGAGAACCTTTTCTATAGAGGAAAATGTTGGTAGCGTAGATGGTCGTTGGTTTGTTCTCTGAGCTGGGCATTTTGAATGCAAACGTTTCCTCACCTCTATTGGTGATGAAACGTTTGCAATCAAACTGCCCAGCTGAGAGAACAAACCAACGAACAACAAGAGAACCATCTAAATGGAACTTAGTGTGCTTGAAGCCAAAGGAAAGGAAAGGAAAAATAATCAGCCAGGTATTCGGTGACACTGTGAGGAGATCTGGCATTTTCCTTCGAGATTTCATCCTGTATGTGAAGCCAATCTACGCTGAAATGTCTGTTTCATCCTTACTGGGAGTCATCAGCAGTGCGCAGCTCACTAAACTCCACGAAGTTTCCAAAGCCGCGATCTACCCGCTAGCAGTTTGAACGCTTAACCAGTCGGCCACGAGCAGCTGACCAGGACTGTGATTGACTCGCACTTAGACAGGGTATAACGCCACTCATCCTTCAATCACGGGATCCACATCACGTGACTGTTTGCTGACTGGCTCCTCGAGTGACGACTTCTCAGATGGAAGTTTCACTCATCTTGTGAAACTTCCATCCCATATAGGTAAAAATTACGATGTTTTTCATTTGCTTTGGTGCATGCAATCATAAGTAGCTCAGAGGAGGAAGAGTTTCACAGAAGGAGAAGAACTTCAATCTCAAAATTCATCACTCGAGGAGCCAGTCAACACGGGACCACGTGATGTGAATCCTGTGATTGAAGGAGGAGTCTTTGTATGTCCCGTCTATATCCACCCGTGCCAAACGGCCAAGGGTTCAAGCCGGAAGGTCGAAGTTCCAGACTGCCTCGGTCTTTGTGAGACGCGCACTGCTGATCATTTCTAATAAGGGTGCGACATTTGTACAGCGATTCTCAGCTTTTCAGCAGATTTTTTTATCAGCTTAAAGGGCGAAACATCAGTTGAAATCTAGATAGTTGACTGAATAACCCAATAGCATTAGCGGGAACACAAAATAATGGACATTAATGTTTTCCGGAACTCGACTTCAGGTCAACACTTATGCAGCGGTTAAAATAATGATGATGGTTCATATCGATTCGGTAAGGCGAACGTTCGGTTAGTGGTAAAAAAGAGCGGAATTTCGGAAAACTAGAGACGCCGGAACTCTTTGAGGTAGGTGCGAAAGCAATGATGTTGTTGAACATCTCTGGTAGCACACATAGGAAAATCACAGAAAATCTCCTTTGAACTCCACAAAACCCTGAGTCATATACCTTACTGTAATTAATTCGACCTCGTGGTAATTCTCCCATTCATTTGCTTACTTCGCCCGACAATGGTAGATTAGAATGTATGAATGAATGTGCGCAGCTGACCTACTTATCGATGCGTGTTCGCGCCCCATTTACCGAGCCTGTCCTGACTTGTTCTGCTATGATTTCCGTGTAATCGCACCGCCAGTCAGAATCACGAAACTGGCCTCGGAAGCGACGACCGCAACCTACACTACGGAGTCAACATGCCGTTGTTTGGTCTGCGGACCTTGACACTGCACTGCGCCGGTCAGTGAAAGACTTGTGCACCTGTTGACGCCACGAGCGTGGACACTGAGGACTGTTGTATGACTTTGCTTGCCTTTGTGTAAATAGTACCGCAGACTTTCGAACCCAATTCTTCCTTTTTATATTCGGGGTCGTTGCTTGGCTCAAAGTTGCGTATCGAGAACCTCAACATATCTTTAATTTGAGTCGTAAGTGGAAGTTTTTCTGTTTGTGACACAAACTCAAGTCCTTTCTATTTGTGTCGGTAAACAAGCAAGGAGCTTTGCTGTAAGATAAACATTTCCTTTAGACCAATATTCCCATTTGTGCGCTAATTCGGTTTTGACAGGAGACTCAAGTGAATCCAGTTAAATCTCTCGTTTTGTGAAGGTTCACTTCAACTGAATATTCTGCACCGGGCCTCCTCGTGCTTCTGTTGGTATATTATTCGAAATATCTAAATACCTTGTTGTCTGGAGGTAATATACTATTCATAAGGTTGCTAAAAACTGTTCGACAGTCTGCGACCGGTTTCGCTGTTCTTGGGGCTCCTCATAAACGAAAGATTAGACTGGATTCTATTGGTCCTCCTCTCAAAACCTAATTCGTGTGCGAATGAGAGTATCTGCCGAAAGCTGGAAACCTGGAAACATCACAAACGAGAGATTCAGCTGGGTTCCAGGTGAGCCTCTCGCAAAACCAAATTTGTTTGCAAATGAGTGTATTTCGCTAATTCCGTGCAATTTGGTTTCAAGTAGAACATAAGGTTGACGGAAACTCGGGGACGGCGCTTACCTGATGAGCCTGAAGAAGGGCGAAACCGGTCGTGGGCTCAAAGAATTTTAAGCAACCTTATGAGTAGTGCATTACGAGTAATTCTGTGACATTTTCGGGCCTCCCTGCTCAGCTACAGACAAAAAATTAGCAAACTCGAAAGTTTGATAAAATTTACGGGTTTCATAGACACTAGTCCCAGTTGCTAGAACATTACATTCAATGAAAAACAGGTAGAATTTGATCTTCGATTTCTTTCAGTAGATTTAAACCAACTAAAACGAATAAATTCAAATAACCTTACTGGCTACAAACAACAGTTTTGCTTCGTTGTTTCTCGTTTTTCCGCAATCAAAACTACTCTGTAGAACGTGTGTTTTTATCTGGGTCCTGGGACAATATGAAGGTCTTAGGTAGCTTGCAGCTACACCAAAATGATCCTGATGGGACGCAGGAGCAAATCTATTCTGAAAATCCAAGTACATCCAAGAGTAACATGCACACAGGTGCATGAGACATCTATGAAAATTGCTGCAAAAATGCCGAACTATATAGCCGCGTTTCGCAACAGCATTGAGAACAACGATGCAGGGGCCCCTGTAAAGAGATACTATCAACTGGGGTATCCACAAGGTTTTGCTGAAAATTTCCCCCGAAAGTGGAGTCAGTCTCTGTTTAAGAGCCAAGGAGCCATTCACGGCGATTTCATCAGCAGCGCACCATCCACAATTGGAAATTTAGATCTGAAACCTCCTAGCTAGCAGCCGAAGGCTAAACTATTCTCCAATGAGTCACTGTTCAGTGGTACAGTTAGTTCATGCCAATACGGGATACGACATCAGTCATCCTCCAACCACGTGATTCACAGGACGTCGTCACCAGCTGACTGGCTTATCATACGAAAGGTCCATTCGGTTTGACGAACCGTTTTCCGTTTTTCTGGTAGTACGAACGAACTTTGAAATATTAGTAGATAATGTATCCTTTACGTGAAGTCAGACTCACCCTTGTTGTGAATCCTGATCAAGCATTAGTTAACCACCCAGCTGATCAACTTCTGACTGAGGGGGGGGTTGATCTTTGTATAAACTCGCAAAAAGCGCAGTCCCTATGATTCTTAACAAAAATAAAACAATAATACAGTCGTTCTCGCTTTTTAGCATGGATAGACTTGGTTGTTGATCTGTTCGGCGAGCTTGGCAGTTGGATTGCAAACGTTTCATCACCAATCGAGGTGAAATCGTCAGTGCGGGGTTGAGTGGGTCAGGATAGACTTCATTGGAAGTCTTGAAAACCCTTCACGCTAACATCACAAGCCACAAGGTGTCTCTTTGAAATACAAACCTATTGTAATATTCAGTAGAGGTTAACGCACATGGTACCGAAATGCGGATTCGGAACTCCGAATCTTACAAAGCTTGGTTTTACTTCCCGAAAGCCTCACATTTTAGGCTGGAAATTTAAGACCTCTGTTTTAATGTCCCGCGAAGAGGTTGGATTTGCTGTTTCGATTCCTTTGCGAGATGTATGATAACGAGTCCGCCAAGTTTACAAACGTACAGTTCCGTAAATTTTGGGACGTACGAAATTTAGCAGAACAAAGAATTTGAAACACCATCTAGGAAGTACATAAAGGTGTAGAAAGGATTATCAGGGGAGATGATTAAAACTTTGCTGGTAGAGTGATAGGTATGAATGACCTTGAGACCCTTGCTCGCAGTTTTCAACTTTTGACATATTTAAGAATATATTTTGGGAGATCACCTCTATAAAATTCGGGTTTTGTTTTATGGTTTCTGTTAATTTTTGACCAGAAATCATTTAAATGCCTTTATTTTCTGGATTTACGGTTGAAAACATGGTCGCTCTCGTATTTTCGTTTAAGGATCTAGCTATTTACCATGGATTGCTTTAAAGCTTGAAATGGCTCGGGTAATTTTGTGTGTGAATGTCTTGTTTGAGTTTGATTTAGATTATGATATGACCTACTATGAGGCTTTAAACTTTCTGTTTATTTCCTTAGTGTGTACCTAAATATATTAGATTGTGAGAAAATAAGAAAATGTTGAAGACAACGACTACCCCCGTTTCCGCTCGAGTAACTCAAGGCCATCGGTTTTTAGAATTCTCTTTTGGTTGACTAAGCTTCTTAAAAATCCACTTCGCAATGTTGAGGAATGTTTTCTGCAGTATGCACTTTTATTTTGCTCATGAAATAGCCCCTGATTTTCCTTCATACTGATGGCATGCTGACACTCATGAACAGCGTACACCCTGAATCCTTCCGGATCGTATATCGTATCTCAGCGCCGAACTGGCAGTATATAGAAACAAGCGCTCGTTTATAATTTCCTGTATCATATGAAATTTGCTTGTGGAAATTCGGGGACTAGACTCACTTGATGAACCTCCTAAATTTTGTCGTACGAAGGGATGCTTTTCTATCTCCATAAGCTGCGCATGCTACAAAATAACTGGGTTACGTTTTCGTACCGTGCACCGTTATTTTCACGAGTGGCTGATCAATTCATACGAATGACAAATTCCTTTGAGATGAGGGTCACCTAGACTGCAACGTTACAACAGTTCAAGCAAGCTGGACAGTGGTCATGTTGTTCCATACCAGTTGATATCAACAGGGTTGTTGACGGCACTGCGGTCAAAACAATTTGCCGATTGCATTCCATTGCGCACGGATGGAACTTTTTCAAAATTCGATTGGCTTTAGGCAAGGAATGCATCGAAATATTGTGTGCTTCACTGGTCTGTGATATTATGTGTCTTGGATCGCATGCAAGCTTCTTTCGTTTACTCAGCTAAAGCAATTTTTGAATTGAGAGTTGGTCTCGTCAGTGAGGCCACTGTATGCTGAAAAGCCGAAAAGCACTGCACAGCTGTTTCGTCCTTATTGGGAATCTCAGCAGTGCGCATCTCACCAAATCCAGGGGGTTTTGAACCCATGACCTTCCGATACTTAACCGTTTGTCCACGAGCGGTTGATCAGCCGTGTGATTAGCTCTCACTTAGACAAGATATAGCGCCGCTCAGACTTCAGTCACAGAAGCCACATCACGTGGTTACGTATTGATTGGTTCGTATTGATTGGACGACTTCTGGGATGGAAGTTTCAATCATGTGAAATTATTCTTCTTTTAAGCCACTTATAGACTGATCGTAGTATGAGGAGATTTTGTAATTTCCAATCGAAATTTATTTCAGTTAGGTTGAACAAACAAACAATTTGCCTAAGACAAATTTAGGATTTACTGTTTGACGGATTTTACGTTTTGAAGGTTTTTCATCCTGAATTCTGATCATGCAAATTTGGATAATTAACTCACTAATCAGGAGTCTTAGGTGGACATCAAACACAGACTGTGGCTAAACAGTGAGCTTTGCAATCACTTGGACGAATATAAATTTATTTATTCCGTATAACTAAGAAGCTTATGAGGATAGATTCTGTATAGTAATATGTTGGACATTGGTAGCTCGGGTGCATTAATTGGTAATTGATCAGGTGGCTGTTGATCTGTTCGCCGAGCTTGGCAATTGATTTGCAAACGTTTCGTCACCATTCGAGGAGTCATCTTCAGTGCGCTGTTTGGTGGGTCACCCAAATCAATCACCAAGCTCGGCGAACAAATCAACTGCCTCCTGATCAATTACCAACAGTTTCCATATGTCTTTCAGTCTGGAGGAATCTTTTGGCCATGACAACATGTTTAGCACAGGATAAGTTCAATAAGAATCATTTCAGAGCGCAACCAGATATATGTGGGTCACAACACTTGAAAGAAACCATTATTTCATCTATTGCATGTGATGTAAATCAATAAATATACTTGTTTTAGGAGGTCACTACTTATCAACGCATAACCAAAAAACTGGTTACAGCAAAACAAGCCTACATGCCTTTGTGCTCCCGGTTGTTGCATTTCGATCAAGTCTTCTCCAGGTGTTCCCGTCGAAATAGCTTGATACTGGGCCTAAGGTTCCAACAGTCAAATCTCACCTGGGGGATCCCTTGACGAAGGACCGATTCAATTCCAAGCTTTGTGTGATAGTTACTTTGAAGTTCGCATGGAAAAATAAATCCTTAGTAATGTAGCGCATGCATAGCGCACTGCTGCCACATCTTCCTTGGGAAACAAAAGTGGTGGAGTACTGACAACTTGGGGAGGCTCAGGGGTTAGCAATTGACCCTTTTTGGAATTGAGGGTATAAATTCAATTTTTCTTCAATTTATCGGGCTCCCCAACATTGAGTACGATGGAACTGGTAAGATGACATCGTGTGCAATTACTGTACACAGTATAATTTTCGGTTTGAACTGAAGCTCGGTTAGATTACTTCATTACAAATAGTATGCCAGGGAGGTGTGGAACGCTATCCGACAACCCAAGAGATATGATCTTTTATGCATACTATGGTATTTTCTCGACTGCTGATGAAAGCCTGTCAGAGATATGTCATTCAAGGCGAACTGATCAATGATTCATCAGCCGGATCCGTTGTTGAATGAATAGTCAGTGAATGCCTCCAGTTTACCTTAAATTGTTCACTTAACAGCATTGTTACCAACGTGATCTCTTCCATTCCTGATCGAGGACAGCTATGCGCATTATTATATCGGTAAAAGACTTTCGAGTCACTCTGGCCTTGAGGTTGACGGAGTCGTGACACAGGTCCGTTAGGTAGATGCAGAAATACCAGTTGAAACAGTGCATGGCGGAATTTAAAAAAGGTTACATTTCGTAGGTAAATTTAACAGCCAACTGTTAGAAAACGTCTAGGGAATGTAGTGTAAGGTCCCTACGGGGAGGGCCTCATTATGGGTTGATTAAACTACATTCATTCTGTTAAGATTCACACACTCTTTATACACTACTCATACGAGTGCTTTTTTACAGTTTTCAGTAAGTTTGTGCGATTTGGTAAAGCCCCTCAGACTTGAAACAAAGATGGGAGCTTTAGATATCATAGTGTACATTATCATAGTGAACATTAGCAACAGTATTCACCGTATATATTCATATCGTGAAGTGCGTTGGAAAGCGGAATTTTTCTGGTTCTACGCTGCCCCCACTGGTAAGTTCAGGCTACGGTGTTGTGTTACTAAACTCCTGTAAACAGCGCAGCAAATGAAGCTGGTGTTGGAGGTGCATGCATAAATTCTGGAATGTGTGAGTTCAATATGTGCTGCTGGTGTCTGAAATGGTAAGAATGCGCGAACTAAACTCTATCTTCATAAAACAGTGTGTGTGTGTATATATGCAGGTGAAGTGAATGAACTGTCCCATTCCATAGCTGTTACTGAATGTTTTCATACCATAATTTTGGTGGTCCGTATAGTCTAAGCAAAGTGACCTTCAAGGACCTGCTCACTGTCCGTCTGTGTAGTATTGTAAACTCGGTAGGTTTCAGCCGAATTTCTTTGTGGAGTTTCGGAATATTCACTCGCCAGATAGATGAGAAACCTTTGTGCAAAAACCAGAGACTAGTTAGACTGTAAGAATGCGGTGCGGTTCGCCTTTGTCAGAAAGATTAAACTTTTGGAACACGCTACCCATAGGGTTGCTGAGGACTGTTCGACATGCGATGACCTGTTCGGCCCTTCTTGGAAGTTATCAGGAAGGCACACTCCCCGAGTTTCCGCGAACTCTATGTTCTACTCTGCTCAACCAGTGTGTCCGCGTTTTGCCACCCAAAGATTACAGTAGTTTTGAAGAGGTAAACCGAAAGAAGGCAAAAGTGTTGACATACTTTTACTGTTGTCCCAAATGCATTTTAACAATGGCCAGTTCTTAACCGTAGGGATTTTGATTGTAAACATGGATCATCTGACTCGGTGGTTTCCAGTGTGCTGTTCAAGGTCTCAAACAGTTAGACCATCTTAGACAAATGTTGTCCTGCAACTTTAAGACATTGTGATCTTACAGCCTAACGGCATGCATTTGGAGCATGGTACTACCTGTCCTCGTCATCACAAGTAGACGCAGACCATAATCGACAAAATACTACTGGAACATTTTACTGATGATAAAGTGGTCGAATATATGAAAGGTATGACAAAATAAAAGTGATTGGACAAGCGATTTGGTTTTTACGAGAGACCAAGCTGTATCCCGTTTACCATCTTCCTCATGAACGAGAGAGCCAGCCGGGATTCAGTTAAGTCCCTTGTCAAAACCAAATTGGTATGTAAATGAGTGTATCTTAATAATCTTGTGTAATTGTGGTTCAATTAAAACGTAAGGTTGACGGAAAATCGGAGATTGCGCCTACGTGATGAGCCCGAAGAAGGGCGAAACCGGTCGAGGGTTATCGAAGAGACTTCAGCAACCTTATTAACAGTGTGTTACGTCTATACAGTGATTGGACAACCTTTTACAAGGTAGAAAGCAGAGCTATCGGTTTAAGAAGGTAACCAGAAGATGTGCAAAGGCCAGTAGTCGGTAAAACCAGCATGGTTCCTGCTGAAACCAGGATCCGATCTACCTCATCAGTGAAGTGGAACAAGGTTTCAGTTTAGCTAGACTGAACTGACGCCATTGCCAGCAGGCCCAACACAACCCAACTCAGAAAACAGTGGCAAAACCTGAGTTGGAAAAATATCTATTACTA
The DNA here is from genome assembly GCA_004794785.1 of Opisthorchis felineus. Classification (NCBI taxonomy): domain Eukaryota; kingdom Metazoa; phylum Platyhelminthes; class Trematoda; order Opisthorchiida; family Opisthorchiidae; genus Opisthorchis; species Opisthorchis felineus. Next base: position 805,170 of record SJOL01007141.1, read on the forward strand.
GACCATCTTCGTATACCTTGAGAATTTTATTCAAAATTCCAGGTCGTCAACCACTAATTATCACATCTATCCTATCCTGTGTTTGAGTGAGGTGGATTATGCACGAAAATCAACTAAACTCACTAATCAGCCGTAGATCACACACTTGTGTGTGCCAAAGTTCCCAAGTAGTCCATTTCACAACTGGAAGAGTACTTTTCATTATAAATATATATATGCACAGATAGATAGACAGATTAGATAGATAGATAGATAGATAGATAGATAGATAGATAGATAGATAGATAGATAGATAGATAGATAGATAGATAGATAGATAGATAGATAGATAGATAGATAGATAGATAGATAGATAGATAGATAGATAGATAGATAGATAGATAGATAGATAGAAAGTTGAAGTCCCTCCAGAAGAGCGCGTAACCTTGAGACCGGTCAACTCAATCTTCTATCAGAAGTACTCAATTTCAAGAAACACAGTTGTTGAGTCTTTTTGTGGGAGCATTACTTTGTGGGGCTTCATCAGGCATCACCTGAAATGATGGGACAGGGACGGAGTGGCCTCTGTATAAAATAAGGCTGGATATTGCAAAGGTACAAGATAATAGCTGTATATGGCTTCAAATATTCTGTAGGATGTACATGGCCATATCTACATTATACTCTTTCTTGACATAACCGTACATCTGAAATCAAACAAATGCAAGCATAAAGTGCTCTTAGTAGACGTCATTGCTTGTTCCTTCGTCATTTTTCCGGGAGATTGCTTTCCTTTACCCGGCTCTGCTGAACTGTTTGGTTAACGCAAGTATTTTTACGAAATTCCTATCGTCTTCTGGCAAAAAGGTCGGGGCGTTATTATAATGTGCCTCAGTTCTTGGTGAGAAGCGGCGTACAGATTTAGGGCGAATTACTGTTTTTGTTACCAAAACTCCTGGCTTCCATTATATTGTCACAAAAATTCCCAGCCTACATGTTAGGGGTTTGCTAATCTTGGAAGTCCGTCTTCTGATAGACAGCGTATCTCTCTCAGTGTAAGCTATTCTGGTCCGGAAATGTTTACCCTTCCTGTGATGCAGCTGTAGTGGCGCAATAGCGAAAGATTAGGCCTCGTACTGAGAACTGGAAGTATATTACTTATAAACGTTCTCAGTAGTTAAAAATATTTGCACAGATATTATTCTGTCGAAAGGCCGTTCAGCTTCTGGCAGTGTCCACGTGTGGCGGATTTTCGTCTTTCGTCAGGGGTAAGTGGATTTTTGGACGTAGCCTGGTGATAAACTGGGAATCACGGTATCAAAAGGCGTCATTGAACAGGCTAACCGGTAATCAAACTTACTTGCATGGAATTGACTGCCGGTGGGACAACCATGCTATACCAGTCCGAAGGCTAGAGCGCTAGACATACTTGGTCTTGAATAACTTATTTTTCCCGTGCTCAAGTCCTTCTATACACACCGCTTGGGGAGAATGTTCTCAGCTTGATATGACGCTAAAAACGAATCAAATACCATGAGGGCAGTTTCATCGAAGCCATTGGAGATGGTTCTCAAGTTCCCCAGTAAAAGAGTAACTAACCTGCAAGTTGTTATCATGTCAGGAACAAAGTGGGTTTTGGAAACTCCTCCTTCAAAGCTCCTATTTTAGAAGAATGTTGTTTTCAGCCCCATAATTCCACTGGTTGGTCCTGTGGTGTACAAATCAATACACTGTAACAGGGTCGCCAAAATATGCTTCAATAGAGGTTCAAGTGGAATCAGTCTGTTAAATCACTTCAATCTTATCTGGAATCATCAGCGTTGCTCACCTTACAAATCCCATATGGTTTCGAAACTGCGACCGTCGGTCACGAATGGGTGACCATCAGTGTAGTCAGCTCATTCCTAGAAATCATTTAGCGTCTCCCGTCCTTCGGGCAAGCAATTCACATAACGTAGTTGGGAGCTGACTGCTCTTCGAGTGATTATCTCTCAAACGGGAGAATCCTCCGGCTTTAAACACTTTTTTCCTTATTAGTGGATTCATTGTTCAACTGCGGATAGTGTGTTTACAAGTTCGGCTCTCCCTAAAGATCAGACAGACGTGCAGTAATAAGGAAACAGTGATTCTCGGTTTTCCAGCATTGAATAACTCCACTTGCGAGATGAAATCTCTGACGAAATTCCAAAATCTCCTCATACTACTGGCGTGTAATGATGGTTGAAATATCTACAGATTAGTATTTTGGATTCAGCTAATATCTTTGACAGGTTGCACAACATACCAAAGCCATTTTTGGGCACTCCATTCCTCACGACTTCACTTTATGTTTCATTCTAAGGTACCCTATATCCGACCATTAGCATATGCAAACAGAAGCGCTTTCGGCGACATTGTGAGTAGTTTCTTCCAAGAAAACCACTTTCGATGTTACACCAAAAGTGCATACAGAAAAACGAGTCCAAAAATTACGTACAAGTCCAGCATATTTAATGTGCGCGCCGAGAACGGCAGGAAGTACGGCCCACTTGAATTCTGGCCTCTGGGGAAATTTTGTCAATTCTGCAAAACCTTCAGATTTCCCCAAAAGAAAGAGGACACTCATGTCAGGCAAGTTCCTGAATACACACTTCCTCTGTCTATAGGTAACTTAGTTTGTTTCATACAAAGAATTAACGTGAGCACGATGTGTATAGAAGACGACTGGCCTAGTAACCTAGGAAACATTTTATCGTCTCATCGAAGATATTTCCAACGAAGGCGAAAACTGTGCCTGCTCCATCCACTACGAAGAACAAACGGATTAACGCCTTGCCTGAGCATAAGCTTCAGTTTTTAAGGAGCCCACAAAGTGGGGTCGTTCTACTGCGCTTGACTTGTCGAGTCAGTCTGAGATGGTTTGTATGTTCGCCAAACGAGTACTACTATGGTCGTTGTGTTTTTTGCTGAGCTGGGCAATGTTGGTTGCAAATGTTTCATCATGAATCAAGTTGGCAGCATCAGTGCGTTGTTATGAAGCGTAGTGGACCATTGAGATGAGTCAGTAGTTGTGTGTTGAGTAGTACTGCGAGTGTGTTAATATACGTGCTGCTAGCCGGGGTTGACCTTCGATCACGACTGTTTGTTCGGTCGCATGATTCAATTGGTTAGTCTGTTGTGCTGTGTCCTGATTGGTTGACCAATCGCTACACTTCACTACGCTCCCTAACAAGAGACTGACGATGTCAGCCCGATTGGTGAGGAAACGTTTGCAACCGAATTGCTCAGCACAGCTCAGCGTACAAACCAACGACCATCTACCCTAGCTGAGCTCCTCAACGGCACACTTAAACTATCTATTTAGGTTGGACGACTTCAGTCGAGGGAGCAAATTTGGAAGGAGTTCCTTTCTAGACATTCAAGCGATTTCAATGCTCCTCAACAGCAAGTAAATTGAGGCGGAAACTGGAAGATAGTTGATTACCTAGTTCAGTCCACTGACTAACCAGGGGCTGTGACCGAATTCACCAGCCAGTTGTTCGACCATTCGCGGGCAAAGCAGGTATACTGGTCAATATAATGCTCAGCAGCTTGTTGTTATGTGACCACAATTGACACCATCAACCGGGAATTGGTTCTCCCAGGACTTCGCGTACCACGTTGTACGGGTCCCTTACACAGTCTGTTTTGTCGTCACACGTGGATGAACGGGTGACCTGGACACATGCACGTATAGATTTATCTATAAGTAATTGTGAGTGTTTGCTTCCAAACAGCCCTCCACAACAGCCTTCCACAATTTTTCTGATCAGTTTACACCAAAGAGAGGAACCTAAGTATCGAGTTTTGCTCCTATCATAGATCAGTAGCAGTGTAACTCCTCAGCGACGCTAAAATCTGAACCCCAGACATCAAACTTGTAAGGTGAGTGGTTATCACTGCTCCACAATGCGAAACCTTGGCACAACCGGCTTACCACGTCTGGTCAACGCAAAGCCACTACGTACTAGGTCTTTTGTAAAGCTTTGGGTAAACCAATGTAGCTTCCCAAGGGTGAACACTTCTGCTTGTTCAAATGTTTCGACTCAGGTGTGTTTAGTGCTCACCGGAGCAACAGTGAGTCAGATGCTTGTGATTCAATTTCCTGCAACCAAAGGTATGCTGATGAGCACTAATAAGAGCGAAACTCGATTTTGGGGTCCTCCTTCTTCCATCTGGACTCGGCAGAATAGTTGCAGCGGCACACAAAAAAAACAATGACCCAGGCAAGAGAGATTTTGTTTGTAAACATCCGTGAGTACCGAGCACCTGAACTTTTACTGTCTTTTCTGTACATCAGTTATTCACAAATCTATCTGAACTTACCAAACCTGGAGTGGCCTTACTATCGATTCTCTTACCTCCGAGGAAGATACAATTCTATTCAGCCTAATTCTCTATGTTTTTTAACTTGAAAGTTTCCACCATCAGTTAGCAATCCACAAACTATGTTTTCCATGGTTTAACCTGCTCATTATCAAAAATCTTTACTCTGCTGTGTGGTACCCGCTCAAACTTAGCTTTGGAGCCTGCCATTTTGGTCAGTCACTCCAAGTTCTGTTAACTGTCAGTAAGATTAGAGTTCGTCCCACTGCAGGCCAAATCAAACATGCTGGACCATAGTAAGAGAACTTCAAAAAACAGCTGTTTAACCCCTTTTTCCACAAAAGAGTATTTTGCAGCCAATAACCTTCCCATCCATTTGAACTGTCTACGGTCCTCGAATAACTCTCCCCAGGGCCAAGCGCATGAACTTGCAACAGATTCCTGAAGGCCCGCATCAGTCGCATTCCAACCTATGCACGTAACCAACCGCCATCACTAAAACTAAACTAGTTGCCCAGGTTTTCAGTATATGACCTGTAATGTGAGTACGTTTTGCCCCTACTTAAAGCCACGATAATCATTTTGTCTATGTGTTTATTCGTCTTAGGTGCTTTTCAGAAGTCAGGAACTATACATGAAGAGAAGGCATAACTTTGGAGCATGCTTTCACAATCCCTATGGGCAGATCTCCTAGATCTCACCATAAAAGTATGTGGTAGCCGACGAGCGTACAGGGGTTCTTAGACATCCGAAGTACTTCTTGTAAAGCATTACGGAGTTTCTCCATTGTCCAACCTCGTACGAACATATATTGTCTAAAACTGGGGACGTGCCGGCAAGGAGTTGTGCTTCATCAAAAAAGGTTAAGCTGAAATGAAGATGTTGTTGTCATCACGGGTGACCTTGAGGACCGCTGTCACTAACTGAACACTACCATTTTAGAAAATTGGATCTGTGTCAAAGGGGACCAGTGGCGAACTAGTCTAGATTTAAAATGGGGACAACTGTGGCTAGGCACTTCAGATGAACTTTGTCAGATTCCATGGGTAGCTAACAGGATCGGAGACAGAATCATCCGCAGGACAGACATATCGTAAGTATAATCAAAAACAGTATCTCCTGATAGTTTAGCACAGCAATAAATTGGCTTCTCAAGAGCTCACAGAGATACTCGCGAGCTAAATCGCAAGCGGAAACTGAAGGAGGATGTGTTTTCAGAGGGTGTTTTCACAAAAGAGTGCGAAATTCCACAATCTCGGGTGACAAAAATTAAAATTTTCATTCGTCAAGAAGCACAGTGGATCCCAGTGACAAAACGATATAAAAAAGCATTCGGGAGCAGAGTTCATCCAAAAACATCGGCAGAGCTATCACACTAAATAGTATGCAAACGCCGTCGATTGGTGATCACATGGCTGTTGATCAGTTCGCCGAGGTTTTGCAATTCATTTGCGAACGTTTCGACATCAGAGACGAGACATCATCACCGCTCATTTGAGTGAATATAACTGCGTCTTACACACACAAAAATACTCCTTTTGGCAGAACCTCATGCATTCTGTCGAGAAGCCGTTTGTTTGAGATTTTATAAGCACGCTAAATAACATTCATTTCATATGGCCTGGTCTTGGTTAATCGATCTTCTTCCAGTTGAGTTATATTAACTGATTTTTGGCAGTGTGTGTCAGGAGATTTGGGAATTTTTGTGGAGATTTCGTCATGTACGTGAAGCCGAGAAGACCTGTACAGTTGCTTCAGCCTTATTGGGGATCATCAGCATTGAGCATATCACAACCACGTGACCACGTGATGTGAATCCCGTGAGTGATGGATGAAGGGCGCTATATCTTGTGTAAGTGCGAGTTGATCAGACTGCTGGTAAGCCGCTAGTAGCTGGACGGTCAAGTGTTCAAACTACCAGCCGAGAGGTCGTGGGTTCGAAACTCTCTCGAGTTTCATGAGATGTGCTCTGCTGATGATTAACAATAGGGATGAAACGGCTCTACAGTGCTTCTTGGCCTCCAAGAATGTGTTGATTGAATTAGTTATTTGTGGGAACAGAATAATGGATCTTCCAGCCTAAGAGTGATTAATTCAACTGCATTGAGGGACAACCGCCCAACCAATTTCGAACTTCTGTACGTTGTTTTAGATGAAGCAGTGGGGCTGAACTTGTAGGTTGCCCCCATCAGCTTTCACTGGTACCGAACTTTTAGTTTCCTGCCCTCAATTCATTAGTGTGATACTTTTTAATCCTTAATATTAATTATTATTCGCCGGTTACGAAACAGACTGTTCACCAAATGATGAAAAAAGCAACGAATTTAAAGCTGGTCCCCTAGGCAACTCATACTTCTCGCGATGTTCCACCCCAATTAATGAAAGGAATGAACCCCCATCCCTTCAAGGGATGCGCTTTTGGCTTTTCTAATGAACATAGTCATCTAATGCACTGAAATATACTCAAAGCTTCTGCTTAGGACTCAGAGAATCACACGACTGAAGGGTGAATCCTTGCTCACGAGAAGCCGCTATGCCAAACAGATTTTTTGCATATCATTAGATGTACCTAAGCTCAGGATAAGACATTAAAATAACGCCGTGTTTAGACAGGCTATCGTAAAATGGTTGGACAATGAGGGTTTCCAGTACTTGGGGAAGTGTAGAGAGTGCGCTTTATCGTCAAGAAAGCCAGGTGAACACGCAATTACCCCGTTTCACTGAACACCTTCAGGATTTCTTCACTGTCCGAAATGCTACTTTATGAGAACTATGCAAAAATTTATTAAACTGCAACATAATTAAGGCTCCCACCAATATCTAGATTATTTGCCTGTCAACTTGAATCGATTACAAATTTTTCCTGAACTATTTTCTGTACAAACTTCATCTAACTTAGGAACCGGATCGTCTTAGCGAAAGTGACATTTCGATGTTTCTTCTACTCGCCCGGACATACACAAAAAGAACAGAATCGATCAAGATTGTGAGTAAACATCAATCAGGTTGAAATCGACGACCAATAGTCAAGGCTGATATAACTGGTGTTAGACTGGCGAGTCACGTGAGGCCCACAAGTCACTGTCCGGCCACGTGAGGCTCAAAGTCTGTACAAAACGTTTCCGTTCACAAAGTTTAGGCTAAAAATCACTTCTGCAATAGGAGAAAGCTCATTTCTTATGAACTTTGCAGTCTTAGCTTTCACTCCATAGATTGGTCTAAAAGCGGCTAAAACTTTAACTGTCCGAAGTTGAGTTTCAGAGAGCCAGTTACAATCTCAAATTGCGTCCTTTTGGGCAAAGAACTAAGTAGAGTTACCATAGTTCACCCCCTACAACATTGTCCTTCGTCTTCCAGAAGGTTTGAAAGAAAAACATTTACGGAAATTTAATAATGCTGTTGCAATAGGATTTGTTATCCTTATTACTGCGATGGATAGCTTGAAGTCATTCACGGACTGTGATGCCTCGCCAGTCTTTCCAACGATTTTGTCATCGAAATCGCGTTTGTTCGGATCACGTGGACTTTCTGTTTTTAGCTTTCTTTCTTTCCATCCACCAGGGGATTAACGGAGGGGTTCTATGAAGTATTCGGTTAGGCCTCGAAGGCTTCAACTAAAAAATGTGTTCGATTTCCATGGCATTCGTCAGCATGTCCTGTGGATTTTACCCTTAGTTTTAACTGGATGACATATATAATGAACATACCTGTTATCCAATTTGTATCCACTAGCTCATCGAGTGACTGAAGTTTGATCGGTAGCCATTATCTTATGTCAGAGTAGCCGTCGTGACAAAGGCGGGTGAAGCGAAACAACATCAAGCATAATGCACTGTTTTTATGACACGCCATCCATCAGAACACCTCACACAGAAGCCCGTGGATGGTAGATGACAATGCAACAGCCTGTTGGACGCGGAATTAACAACCGAAACCGCAAAGGGTGCTAATCTGGTGTCGCAAAGCATATGTCATCTTCATAGCGGTGACAGCCTTTTTCTCGGTGCGCTAGGTGTACGCTACCGCGTCGTGAATGACTCACTCGAAGAGGGTCCTCACAAAAAGAAGAGGCCCAAGATATATGCCAGGCATCAGGGTATGCGATAGTTTCACTGGTGACTTCCTGCAAATTGTCAGCTTGTGCAAGGCCTTCTTCCAATTCTTTCACCTCTCTTACGACTTCCATCCACGATTATTTGTTCTAGATGATACCACAGCGAGGAAATGAAGACATGACGACTAATGAAGTACAAACAAAACATGGTGCACTACTCATGAGAATTCTGAAAACTCTTTGACAACCCACGATCTGTTTTGTTCTTCTTGGGGCTCATCAGATAGGTGCAAGTCCCAAATTTTCCACAACCGTCTGTTCCACTTGAACTCAAATTGGACGGAATTCACCAAATACCCTCATTTGCACATTCATTGGTTTTGACAGGAGTCTTAACTCAATTCAGCTGAACCTCTCGATTATAGTGATCTTCTTCAAGCGAATAAATGTGATGCACGAGGCCATCTCATGTTTTAGTCGCTACGATATTAGAGATACCGCAAATACGTTGTTGTTTAGACGTAACATACTACTCATAAAGTTGCTGAAAACTCTTCGAAAGTCCACGATCGGTTTTGCCATTCAAGTGTCTAGACAATGTCCTGCGACATATCGAATGTCGTAGCGACTGAACCATGAGACGGCTTTGTGCATCACATTCAGCTTTACAAGAGGGATTCAGCTGGATTCATTTGAGTTCCCTATCAAAACCAAATTGGTGTTCAGACGAGAGCATATGGATACACAGAAACTACTCATACAGACCCAAGTAGGTGACAAAAATGAGGATTTTATGTAACAAGCTACGGCGAGACAGGTAAACTAAATTTGAAAAGCAAACTGTATAGACACAGTTTCAACTTCGAGTGATTTAAAATAATCGTCTTTCAAGTAACTTTGATTTCCAAGCAAATAATGTGCTCCCTCAGCATGAATTTTCAGTTTATGAGTACTAAATTGAGGCAAACATCCAACGGTCCTCAAGGGCATCGAGAAATTTTGCCCGGTCAAATTTTTGGCACTTAAAATTTTGCGATAAAACTAACGCGCTGTGTGGATGAAAATAGAGGAATATCTGTCCATCACTTGTTCGTAATTGTCATTAAACTTTTTTTCTTCAATCAAAAACTGCACACATATGGATGACTAGCATCCGAAGCGGCTCGATCGACCAAGAATGGTCGAACTAATGAGCTCTAATGTAGTCGGCAACCCGGAACCGAACATGATGCCAGTTACCAGACCCTGAGGGTGATCCCTGTGTAAGGAAACAAGCACTTGGTGCTAGTCATCAGTCTGCAGAAACAAGGGGGCAAAATATAACAGCGAACACCCAGAGCAGCTATCTGTTTGTCGGAGAGTAGAGTTTCTCAGAGTAGAACCACACATCCCCGTTCAAAAGTGTATCGATTTTTTCGTTGGTTCCCATTAACAAACTATAGACATGGGGGTGAATTATCTGGTGGCTTTCCAGAATACGGTGACGATACTGTCATAAGTTAAGTGAAGTATTGGGCCAGTAGAAATCACACCAGTTCATCCATCTGTTTGAGCTGGGCGACTGAACTGGTGTGATTACACTGAGGATTTAACAGACCAATCGCAAAAAGGCATATACGTCCACCCGCTTCCATACAATAGTAAATATTTTGATAAAAAACATCGCCGAATGATTAAACTGTTTTGGGCGACTTCTCATTCTTCCTCACCTATTATCCAGGTCTACTCAGAACCTTGTTAGTGCTCTGTTGTAAGCGTGATTAAATTGATTGTCAGAAAGTGACAAGCACTAACAAATGTCCGTTTTACCAGAACGATGATGATTACAATAGTTAGGGGCAACTTGGTAAAAAATAAATACAATGCAAGAAGGGAATAGGCCGAAAAGTGACTTATCGTTTGAGGACAACTGTTGAGAGTTCCTGAGTGAAGTTCCGGACGCGGGACGTGTTTTCTCTGCAGTATAACTGCTACACGTGGTCCGTAGTTGTCCGTGGTGCTCGGTTGACTTCCTGTCCAGTCCGCATGTGTGTGTGTGGGTGTGTGTGTATGCCTATCTGTGTGCAATGTGAAGAGAGGGGTGTCCATTCTTGGTTTGATAGTTGCAGGAACATGAATACAACTTGACCTGATGTGGTTGAAGGTCGCGTAAACAAAAATGGATGGGAAATTGTAGTGTACCTGTTGTCGGTTGAGGTTGCAAGTGGGACAGGAATTGTTACGTCGTTTGTGACGCATGATCTACTGGGTGACCGCTACAACCTAACCAAGAAGGTGATTTTGTCTGTAGGTATACTCAGTTCCCATAACAGTCATTTAAAAGCCCTTGTGTTCCAGACTCCGTGTATCCACTTGACTTAAGAAGAAAGTTTATGTATCCGAACATGTCATTTATGGTGTCCAGGTTTTACTGCCAAGCATTAGTGATGAAGGGAGGCTTAGTACGTACACATGGTGGTTGCACCTGACGTTTTTCAGGATGACCCATTGTTTCGCCTGTTTTCTGTCAGACACTGTCGATAGAGGATGTACCACCTATTGACTTCATGATAATTTCCCCATTCATTTGCTTACTTCGCCCATTTACTTTTTACCTCCACTTGTTTTACTTACACGTACCCGCCATTCACCTTGCCACAAAGGCCGTCCCGTCCGACACTTGTGCATTGGCATGTGTGTCTGTGTGAATGTGCGCAGCTGACCTACTTACCCATGCGTGCTCGTGCACCGTTTGCTCAGCCTGCTCTGACTAGATGTCATGAGCTCCGTTTGATCGCACCGGCAATCAGAATCAATAGAGAGACCTCGGAAGGGACGACCGCAATCTACACCACAGGGCGAACATTCCGCTCGCCGTTGTTTTGGCGTGCGGACCTTTGCACTGCAGTGTGCAGACTTGTGTACCTCCTGAGGCCACGAAGGTGGACTATTGAGGTTTGTTGTATAACTTTTGCTTACCTTTGTGTAAATAGTGCCGTTGACTTTCGAAACCAATTCTACCGTTTGATATTCGGGATCGTCAAACCTACGTTCCGTATCGGGAACCCCAAGACTACCAAACTGGCAGGAATTCACAGCCACTTTCTCACTACGATTTTTTTGAACGCATGATGTTTCATGTTGAATCGCTAATGAAGACTGGTTTCTTAAAAAACATCCACCTTTATGACAAAGCGAAATGCCGCTGAACCGAAGGCCGCGGTCAGCCGCTGTAACTTTGATTCGCGATGCGACAGTAAACCTCAATTGTCGGCGAACAGACTTTGAACTCACGCAACGGTATTTTGACTACGAAACCCTCGGAACTAAGTAAATGGACAGTGTTATATCACCTGTACAATGGCAGGATGCCTCAACTTTGGTGATCATCCAAAAAGACAGACGGGCGCTGAAATATTGACACAAATTCGCTTCACTCCCCTACCGACTTCGAACTCGGTAGGGCTAGCTTCGCATGGCCACAATGAGATTGCATTCCACGAAGATGGCGTGCACAACCTGCACAACCAGTAATACAAACTGTTGCTGAACTCCATGCAACCACGAGTGAAGTAAGCCTTAGCAAAGAGTGGAATAGAAGGAACTTAGAACAAAGTCTTATGTCCTTATGGAAAACAACCAAGGATAATGTGTCTACTCCAATAGACAGCATTAGAATAAACATATCTAAGCATCACGTAGCGGGATCAATCCAGAGTCCTTTGTGAACCTCATCCAACATAAGCCCAGCGCATGATGTCAGACAAACTTCAGCTAGACAGTCGCGCTAGGAAATGACATCGTAGGTACTACTGGGATTCGCTGCGTGCCATATCCTGCAGGGTTTCCAACCGCCTGCAAGCAGGACCACCTAGTCCCCAGCCATGAAGGCTTGATGATCCCACAGCACGCAATTTAACAGTAGCTGCCTTCAGTTGCCATGCCATGGCCTATCCTGCACGAACCTTTCACCGACGATCGCTCGCACATTATCGAAATACACTCATTTGCTTACCAATTTGGTTTTGATGGGAGACTCACCTTAAACCCAGCTGAATCTCTCGTCTTATGATATTTTTAAAAACATCATAAACAAGAGCTTCAGCTGGGTTCAGGGTTCAAGTAGAATATCAGCTTGAGGGAGACCCGGGGACTGTGCCTACCTGATGACCCCCAAGAAGAGTGAAACCGGTCGTGGGCTTTCGAAGCGTTTTCAGCAACCTTATGAGTAGTGTACTACGTCTATAACAACACATTCTTCTGTAGACAGAGTTTAGGCATACGTAGCAGCCGTGTATGTCCCAGCCACATAACTGCGCAAGTTTGATCTGCTGCTTTAAAGCACCGGATTCATTACCAAGTACCTGCTTACGCACCAATTCGTTGTTACGGATACACCGGTGACCAAACACCTGAAAACGCCCAAAAACCTTGAATCAGAAGGGCCACGTCTGAAAATCGTAGAGTAAAACCACTCTTTCTGTTGCGTTGTATACACAGCCTACCAGGTGGTGTATGTAAAATGGGGAAGCTCATCCTACACTATCCCATCTCAAATGAACACCTTCATGAGTTATTCTCCTACAGTGCAGCTGGTTCATGGCTGTCAGTTCTCCCGCTACCGTAGATAGAACTTCTATTTTTTGCTAAGGCATTTGTATCACATAGCTGAAATTGATCTTTGCTGGCTGACTCAGTAGCATCTAAAAAAAAGATGTTTCAAACCTATAAGAATCCGCTCAGGTTTGTTCAGTTTTTCGCCCCTTCAGTAGTCCTCCGACGGATGGAGACATTAAATTTTTCGCCCACAGTTCTTTTAATACTCTGACGACTTCCTTAGATCAACGGAAATCTATGGATTATTGAAACTCTAGGCTTCCTAGGGTTCACTGCTCATACTCTGATATCCGCTGGCATTTCAGATAATTGCTCCTAACGCTTGAACGTTACAGGTCTCGAATCTTCGACCGTTTTGATAAATACTTATTTCTTTTCTCGAACCAGGGCTTAAAGTGACTAGCCACCTTCATCCAGAATTCTCACCTCTTTTCTGTGTTTACATCCATCCTAATGGCTTTCAAGTGTTGCTGAGGCTGGACTCGCATCCAGACTATTCGTTCAGTGCATTTTCCTGAATGTTCGGCTTGTTACATCCCCAGCTCACTTGGTTCTCTCCCTCCTCCTCCGCGACACATCAATATTCCAAGCCTGACAAGCATTCTGGTGAAGCATGAGAGAAGCATGCTATAATGAATATTCGTAATGCACTACTCATAAGGTTGCTGAAAATTCTTCGACAGCCCACGACCGGTTTCGCCCTTCTTGGGGCTCATCAGGCAGGCGCAGTCCCCGAGTTTCCGTCAACCTTATGTTCTACTTGAAACCAAATTGCACGGAATTAGCGAAATACACTCATTTGCAAACAAATTTGGTTCGGCGAGAGACTCACCTGGAACCCAGCTGAATCCCTCGTTTGTGATGTTTTCAGGCAACTGAATGTGCTGCACCAGGCCGCCTCATGTTTCAGTTGCTACGATATTCGAGAGATCGCGATGCATGTATGTTCGTAATGCTATAGTGAGTTTTCGACAAAACATCACCGAGATTTTACCGCTTTAAAATGATACATTTGAGCAGTTTTCCAATTCCATCACGTAAGAAACGACATTAACGTCCGCCAAAAAAAGCTCACTGTTTAGATTTCACAGGACCCTATTTTTTAGCATACTCCCCGACTTTAAAGATGAAATTGCCTACCAGGTTTAACATGTAGCCAGACACACGCCAGACAGTCAGCTATAAAATCTGATCTTTCCGGCCCGATTATGACATTGTGGAGGCCGACAGTAACCTCAGAATGAGTGGATCTCAAGTTCAGGCGGCGTGCCATCTTCGGATAACACGCCAGAGATTGGGCACCCGCTGAGATAGATTAGATCCAAATGGAGACCTCAGTCGAGAGAATTTGAGAGTTTTATTGGATTATTCTAGCTAAATGTGTGACAAGTTCCGAAACACCTATTGAGCAGTTCTGAATAGTAGTTTGAATGTCAATGCACGTCGATATCCTAACATTCTGGATGTCCGAATACCTACTAGTTCTATACTATGAAGCTCAGGAAAAATGTACACCCTGTCCCATAGATCTGTATTGAAAACATTCCTCTCCATACCTCCGTCATTTCGCGATCAACAGAATTCTGGAATTTATTCCAAGGCTCATCTGCGCTTGTCAGATACCTCGATTGGTTATCAGAGTTTAATCAATGATTGGTCGCCTGTGAGGAGTTAATCAACAATGCCTTCTTTCAAAGCCATTTCTTGAACATGTCCTGAAGTGTCCAGACATATGATCACTACCTTGCAATATATATATATATATATATATATCTGACTATGGCTTTCGTCAGTGAATCCTCAGTTGAAAACAACCTGCATCCTTCCCCTCGCTATCTTGAATGCTTTACCCTTACGTCTAAAATCAGTAAAGTCCTAATTCGGAAGTTTTCCGTCTGACATCTCCAGTGGGTCACCGGAAAAAATTGAAGGAAGTGACCAATTCGATTTCCGCACCTTATGTTATATAATTGTACGATACCAACTCAGGGAAAAGAGCAAATATCAACAGTCATAAATCGTGAAACACATTTCATCAAACATCTCCTTTTAGTATACAAATAAAACTGGAACTCATATTGGTAATCGTAACCACGATGACTACTTCCAGTTGTCCATCACCATCATCGTCATCATCATCATCATCGACAGCATAGCATCAATGTGCAACAGGGCTGCTTCGCTGCCTTACACCCGTAGTTTAATTGAAAGCACTTTTGTGAAGAAAAGAATAAAAGTGAACGGAGAAGGGACTTAAGGCTTAACTAACATGATCATTCCGAGTTCCCCACCCCTCCAGACACTGATGCAGGCAATCTGGATAGAAAATGACAACAACGACGCCACTAAAATCGATTAACAGCCATATCTTGCAACGTCTCCAACCATGCACACAGGGGGTCAGGCAGACCCCATCCTGAAAGGCGACCGCACCCAGATTCTTCGTGATGTCTTTCGTATCCCTATGCCTGCTTGTCCAACTCTGATTTGGGCACAGAAAACAACACTCACATCGGCAAATGATGATTTAGCATGCGCAATACATGACCTAACCCCCACGACTTCTGACACTAGACGAATTCTTCAATGGTAGTCCGCGTTGCACTGCCAAACACTGGTTTGCTAACTGCCTCGTTGCAGATTTACCGGCACCAGCCTCCACAATACATGGTTCTGAGGCTACGTCTGCCAACCATACTGTAGCTCTGTACACAAGTCTCTTGAGATCTAGGGATAGGTCTATTCGCCCCCACAGGTGTCTCAAGTTAGCAAACGTAACCTGAGCATAAGTTATTCTTGCGTTGACCTCATTCACCACACCACAGTCAGAACTAATGCAATTTCCAACATACGTAAAACTGTTCACAACTTCCGACGCATCCCATGCTGAGCAAAAATGTCAAGGAGAGCAGGCCAGACAACTGAGTCGAATTCACCTTGGAGATCCAGGAGTACTAAAGTTGTGGATCGTCTGTATGTAGTGCATTATTCTAGCTCCTGATGGAGTGTCAAGATCTGATAAGCGCAATCCCTACCAGGCCGGAATCAACGGCTCACGGACTACCACAATGGGACGAAGGACAAGTGATGCCAAGAGTCCTGGGGTCAAGCTGACCCCATGTGATTGCCGTACTCACTAATAGCCCTTGTTTTGGAAATGGGCACTACCACGAATTCTTTCCAGTTGTCTGGAAATGCAAATGCGAGCAAATAGTTGGGGACTTCACGCCCATCCTTGAACAAAGCCAGTGGAGGGACATTTGGACCAGAAGCTCGGTGGCACTGGCGATAACATAAGCCTCCGAGGGCACTTATGCAATATACACATTCTTCTTTTAAGAGCTATCCAAGCCTGCTGCAATGACCTTGTAAAATTTTGAAAGGCATCAAATTGTGGCTGAGCTTTATCTAAACCCGGTCATCCCTGAAGTCAGTTTGTATTAATGCAAACCTAAAATCATACTGCTCATAAGTAGTCGCGGGATTTGTTAATTTTGCATGTAATTGTGGACAGCTTCAAATTGGCCACCGATTTTCGTCCTGATAACCTAGGCAAGTTTCAAAAATAGAGACTTCAAAAGAAACTTTAGTTTAAAGAAAAGTGTTTTCTGGGCGTCCGTTCAAACCATACATAGCGCACAGCTGCCAACTAGTTTGCACGCTTAGATGGTGAATTCAAGGATGCCCCGTTAGTAATGACGGAATAACATGTTAGATGAATATCAGCATGAATCAGGATATGCATTAATAGTAGTCCTGATTTGGGGCGACATTCGAACGCGATTCCCTACTTAGGAATGGACCAACGAAGATGATGAAGATGGAGAGTGAACGAATCAGATTATTTTTGTTGAATATCCAAAATCTACAGGTGCCTGTGGGCTTTAGGCGGAAATTGTTAAGTCCGCGAGTGAACCAAGGTCGTAAAGTCCATGGACCTGTGCTGTTTTCCACAAACAGACCGTCAATCACTAGTACGTAGATATCAGGTTGTAGTGCCATGACCTGAGCTACTGTCTGGTACCGTTTGTTCCTTTACTATTTACCTTGTACTATTTACATGACTGTTCCGTTGAAGGCCTTTTGAAAAATAGTCAAATGACAAGATTATCGTTAAGTATATGTTGGTTGGTCAACGACAAGTCAGTCGCTTCTCCGCACACACGGTTAGACTCACTAGTCTGGTAGAAATCGATCGGTAACTAATAGCACTTCAAATTAGCACTCTGAATCAGCTGAGTTTAGTTTACAGCTGTAAACCATGTACCAAGGGTAGTTTGGTTCCAGCTGCTGCAGTTTCGGTCACCGGTACATGGGAAAGCATGTGAGATATGGCTCAACACTGCAGGCGATAGCATGGTCGGTCAGTTCGGGAAACTGGGCAGCTACGTATTGAAGGCAATAGCTTTGATGCACAAGAGCCATAGGCTGCGTGATCGAGCCATGTCTGCCAGTGTCATTAACCATCGATGAATTGAGTCTAGGGGTCCCCATCCGGGGTGGTGGCAGTTGTCGATCCGACACATTCCCCTGGTTAGTGTTTCTATACTTCGTGGCCAGGTCATACACCGTTCACTTATCGATCGCTTCCACCCAGTGTAGGACTGGTGAAAAGAGCTCTGTGAGGCAGGCAGTCCTCTGGATTGGAGATTACATATCCTAACGAGAATAATCTACCGTGGGAGTGTTCCTTTTTTCTAAAACCATCTGGCTTATCCAAGCATTGCTAATTCGGTGTTCCCGGCCAATTTTCCAGAGAAACCGATTATCAGACACTGACAGCTTTTGTATGTACTCTACGCGTAGAGGCCACGTTTCTGATACATAAAGTAGTGTGGATCGCACTGCGACGGTGTATACTCTGCCCTTGGTAGACAAGTTGACGCCATTCAGGTACCACCGATGTCGGAGGTTGGAAAAAACGGCATCTTTGAGGGATATGAACCAGGAGAAGCAATAACGTTAACATATTCAATATCCGTGAGCGAACGCCCTCAACAGCACCTCGATCCCCGAGGTTTCAGATACAGGCACAGAGAGTGTAAGCAGCCCATCAATAACAGAGTATAAGTGGAAGCGTGAGAGAGGGCAGCCTTGTCTTACACCACTGGACGTGATGAACTCAGGTGAACGATTGCTGTATACTCGTACCCGTCCATAGGATTCCTCATACGGTGCCTCATAAGAGATATAAATTTAGAAGGAACACCTTTGATCGGCGACCGACAAAGTTTCTGATGGTCGACATTAAGAAAAACTATCAACACGAGACGTTTAAAAAAGTGGCGCTGTTCAAGAACTTATCTCAAGGCAAAGGTATGCCAGATGTATCCTGGCCCAGGGCGAAACCTAGCTTGATTCCCAAAAACCCGTCTCTCCTGATAATCTATCAACCTACACAAAATACTGCGAAAGAGTACCTCGAATGCGGAGGCTACAAGCTTGATGCCACGATTAAACAGGACGATCCAAGATTGAAATCCAGTAGGCTTTCCAACAAACCTAAGCTGTCAGAATTAAAAGCATCATAGTTGGATTTCTTGACCAGATCCGCTCATGAACTGAGCTGTTAAGCTAGACTGCATGATGTAGCCAAATATACTAGCCCCTTTCTATGATACGCCAAAGGTTTTGTCCTTTCGGGACTTGATATGTGCGCCTAGGCTCCGAACTTCCATCAGCCTTAAATTGTAGTTGAACACCAAACAATTCTTACACGTTGTTGGAGTTTTCGGACCAGCTGACTGGCAGTCTGCTTCCATAACCAAATGGCATGGAAAGAACAAAGAGGTAAGCGCATCCACAAGTGGGAATCAGATAGATCTGCCTCAGTTGAAAATACCAAGATGAAATTTGGGCAATCCGTAGGCAAATTTGGGCAAAAAGTGATGACGAAAAATTTTCTGGTGACTGCAGACATGGGAGAGGTAACAGTTGAGGTGGTGTGTACACTGCGGCCTGAAGAATCGACGGTGGACCCGTTTAGTTACTAGCATGGGAGTTGTGTGAAAGTCACTCCGGTGTACCTTACCACTTTCCTTTGGATGAATAAGCGTTCTATGGAAAATTACTCGGCGATCAATAAACCTGTTAGCAAAGACGCTATAACTTTGTTTTTCTGCTTCCGACCATGAATGAAGCTCTGTGCCAGACTGGGACAAGGTTCCAGAGTATAGACGTTACATGCTACTCACATGATTGCTGAAAACCCATGGCCGGTTTGGCCCTTCCAGTTCGGGCTTACCAGATAGACGCAGTCCACAAGATTCCGTCAACCTGATTTTAAACTCCAGCCCAAACTGTACGAAAGTTGCAACGCATTCAGTTGGAAGAGACCATCATAAAAAAGAGATTCAACTGAATTCACTTAAATCTCCCGTCAAAAACAGATTAGAGTGCTAATGTTGAGATTTGTCTGAGGTTCCGGACTCCTCCCAATACTGTTAATAAAGTGAACGAGAACGCTGGATAGCCCAGCATTTTATTTTCAAGCGAATGTTTGCCGCAACATTCAATTTGGGATTCGAATGCAAAAAAAGGCTTGATGAAAATTCGCAGGCAGGGCCCACCTGATAAACTTCAAGAATAACGAAGCATGTCGTGAACTGTCCGGAATGTCCCTCGAGCCAATGAACAGTACAGTAAACAAACTCGACATCTCGAAGATGATTCCAACTGAAAATGAGACTGCCTTTGTATAGCAAATTCATATGAAGAATGATATAAATGAGAAATACAGATTAATTTCAGCTGAACACATCGTGAGTATCGAGGCTTCAGCCGGCTGCAATCATTACCCGTAAGATCTATTCTTACTGAAGAACATGTTTCTGCCTAATACACTACTTATAAGGTTGCTGAAAATTCTTCGACAGCCCACGACCGGTTTCGCTTTTCTTGGTACTTCGATAGCTATGTGTCTGTCTAATTATGTCAACTGGAATCGGTCACTCGAATGAAGAAAGGCCTAGTTAAATGTGGAGTATTGTAGAAAATGCTCGACTACCTGAAATTTTTAACCTCGATTTCACGAAAACAAGGAGAAACAGTGGATTTTTCTTACCATGCCTGTTAGAACGCAGGCCAGTTCAAGGAGCAACATGTGCAGTTTATCAGCAGATAGCTTGTTCAAAAATGACCCCCTTCGTGACGTAAGAAGTACCGCGCTGCTGTTCCAGTAACATCACTCCGTACTATTCGTTTTTTGAGTCTTTACAGGTGTAAGACGATCATTCCTGAACATTCAGATTCAAGAAAACTTTCAGATGATGCACTCCAATAACCGTGGAGGTTATATGGACAAATACTCTCATTCGTATACGAATATTATGCGAGACTCATTCAAATCCAACCGAATCTCTCATTTATAATGGTCTCCTTCAACCGAATGAATGTGATGCACAAGGCCGCCTCATGTTGTAGTCGCTACGATATTCGAGAAACCGCAATACGTAGTCTAGAGTAACATACTACTCATAAGGTCCCTGGAAACTCTTTGACAACCTGTGACCTGTTTCGTCTTTTCACTTTGGACTTATCACGTAGGCGCAGTCCCCGAGTTTCCTTCAACATCATGCTCAAATTGAACCCAGAATTAGACAAATACTGTCATTTGCGGCACCTTCAGTTAAGTTTGTTTTCGACGGGAAACTCAAGTGAGTCCAATTGAATGTCTTTTTTATTATAGTCTCCTTAGGAAGAATGCAAATGAGTGTATTTCGCAAAAACTTCGTACAATTTGGGTTGAAGAAGAACATAAAGTTGACGGGAGATCGGGGACTGTGCTTATCTGATGAACCCGAATTGGAAGGGCGAAACCGGTGGTGAGCTGTCGAAGAATATTCGGCAGCCTTATCAGTAGTGTTACATGTAGATAATGAATGTCACTTCTTGTGATTTTATGGCTTAGAAATCAGTAGGATAGAATTGCTTCTAGCCCAAGCGCTCTCCTTTTTATATAAGATTGGGGCTGTGCCCTGCTGGGAGATAACACTGAACACAAAACGAGTCGGAAACTGTCCTTTAACGTGATGAACTCAATCGTCGTCATTGCCAGCGCAATTTCTAGAATCATTTGGCGGACGGTCTTAGAGCGCAGTTGGTATTCACCCACAAAGTTGTGGCAATGTGTCCCAGAATGACTCATTTAGCTGGAAGATAAACCAGCGGTTCCAGAGCCAATAAGCAACACTCTCATTAAAAAAATCTACTCAGTTGCAGACTAAGTTGATGTTAAGTCGAAGAAAGACATCGCCCGGGCCAAAACACCCTTTCAGTTCCTATCTGTCATTCTACCCGAAAGCAGCGCGATGGTTGAGGTAATTTCAGGTTGGCGCAACGTACCCAGGAGATGCAGTGGCCGGGTTCGAACCACGGACCTTTCGGTCAGTAAGTTTGTTCCTTAACTACTGAGCCATCTCGAGTTGGTATTAACAAGATACTAAACTGAATATCAGCCAAATCTCTTATTATGCTCTTGTATTTAGTTAGATCTCTAAAGATTAAATCATGGTCGGTTGATTAATTTGATCAATGAACAGTGAGAAAAACAAGGTTGCGGAATGAATTCGTTTCGGCCGCAAAATGTGTGTGCACAAGTTACATAGTACAATGCAACTCACAACATTTATGCAATTCTAAAACACCGTAGCCGATCAATGAGGCCAGGGCAGTCTCAAAGTGACTCTTAGATCCTTTTGAGCGCGGAGGACAACCGCAAAATGACTAGTCAATACGCAAGTTCAAACTTTGTGTTCATCTCCTTCGTTCTATGACCTAGAACGATGAGTTGAGTTCACTTATGTGACCTGTGTTGATTAGATGCCTAGCGATCGATGATTTGACCCCCGATTCTACCATCGTTGGGTTATTGGTTGTTGATCAGGTTGCCGTTGGTCCGTTCGCCAAGCTTGGCTATTGAATTGCTAACGTTTCGTCACCATACGAGGAGACATCATCAGTGCGCAGTTGGGTGGATCACCAACCCACTTCTGGATACAACTACCTGCGTGAGTTACTACTAACGTGGCTGGCTCGTTTGGCCTGCATATTTTCAACAAATATTCTATTCAACTATTTTTTGTCGTTTTGTCCAAACCAAGCTGTTATGATCAAAACTGTTTTCCCGATTATCTCTCGGGTGCAAAATCTAAGCATTACATGAGATTACGTGGAATATATGCAATATTTTCGCTATTGCCGCGTGCCCCTTACCTTCTTGTTTTTACGCGCACACGAATAATTGACGTCACCGAAAGTGGGAATAAAACAAATGTCATCTTCCTGTCGACCGTCTTGTCCACAACCCAACATCGTGCTATGTTAATTCATCCGAGCATGACCGACAGAATAGTTCCCCTACCCATCGAGTTTGGATAAACCAAACCACTACAAACCGAACCAACTTTCCAAATGAATGACTGCTAACGATCCTAATGGGCTGTTTGAAGTGCTAACGCCCGCTTGTTCAACAACCATCGTGATGGACGATAAGTGGTCTGAGTGTTGTAACTGTTTTGCCATGCCTGTTTTCACCTACTCTCACTAGGTGTTCCTGCTGGTCAATCCAACTGTGCCCTGCAGGAGAGCACTTCCAATTAGGACACACAGGTGCCAGATTTGAGAGGTGTCCGGTCTGACCGAAAGCTTTGTGAGAGACGCATATACACGCAACTGGCTCTAACGCTCTGATGCTTCGGTGCTAGTTGAAGGTAATATCAAAACGACATGGGTGGGGATCAGCTGGAAGTTTGAGTAGCTGCTACACAAATTCTTTGCAGCAGACAGCGTTAACAGACAGCAGGATGGGTCTACATCCGAACGGAACAAGATTTGGTAGTCAGATAGCGCGAACACCGTTTGGTTAGCTTGACACACTGGGACGTGTAATGAACGACTGCCGAATTCTACTGATACCGAATAGTAGCATCACCTTACCTTAAATGTATCCTTTGGGATAAACAGGAAAACCAGTTGATACGGCACACTTCACACATCGGTGCTTTTAACGTTGTCTGTGAGTTTCTCGTTGAATCTCCCCTGGATGCATCCAAGACTAGAAAAACGGAAACTTTCTGTGGCTCTGTCACTTTGAGTCACATCCTGATGCTTCATCTTCCGACCGATGACAACTAAATTGGCATCCGTTTGCAAATTCATAAAGTTTGGAACAAATTTGAGGATAAAGTACAATCTTCTATAAGTGGTCGTCACACATATCGCATGAGTGTTTTTAAAAAACGTCGTCACTGTGCTTTAAAGCGGTTGATGATGAAATTGTACAATGGAAAGCATCCTTCGTTCAGAAAGAGAGTTTCCTTCTTGAAGAATGATCACATATTCGTGGAATTCCCCTCTAATTCCCGCTAATTCCCCTCATAAACACGGAACTGGTACAACAGAACTGCAGACTGAGAATGCACAGTCTAAGTTTTTCAAAAAAGAGAACGTCACAATCCAAGTGATGCTTGGAGACATAACCTATGAACAATGAGCAATTGTCATAGCCGTGGCAAATTTTCACTTACGCACCTGACATAGCTCAGTCGACTTGCTTGAACAGGTTAGGAGAGAGTTTTACGAAAACCCTATATGTAACTTGGATTCGTTCACGTGTTCATCGATACAGTGTCATTACAGTGCTACGCGGTATGTCCGAACTGTACACTGATTCCTCATTCATTCGGTCAGTCATTCAGGCAAAGATGAGCGTTTGTCGGCTGTCTTGATAATGACTACAATGCACCTGGTGGCCTATACAGCTTCCGTAAGGGAACATCGGCAGTAGGCCATGCTCGGCGTGACATTCATAGTGGCCAACAAGGCTTAGAAGTTTGCCAAAAGCTTTCAGCTAGAAGGTAGGGAAATACCTCAAGACACTGAGTCTGTTTCGGAATTTTCGCAATACTGAACCTCTACTGATCCTTTCTGAGACAGGCTGTATATGGTATCAAGACCACTTTTCCACTATGTCCGAAACTGTATAACTTTTGGGGGTCAGTACTGAGGAATAACTTTCGCAAACCTGAAGGAATAAATTGCGATTGTCCCTCGGTATACGCCGCATTTTCAACACATTTTTGCTAAACTCTTGCAAAATTCCTATAGATTTGAACCTTATAATCTGATTGGTAGATATCGCAGGAAACATGAAAACCTACTTAGGAATGGAGAAGGCACAAGATAGAAGGCAGAAATGAAAATTAGTCACTGAACCGAAAAATATCATCAACGGTACTGAATCCGGTGTCATTTACATTTATCCCGTTTTATGCCAACCTCAGCAATCAGCATTAATCCACCTGCGGTCAGCTTCATTCAACCTCAAAGTGTATTAATTTCATGTTTTATCCATTTTCAGGCCCTGCTGAGTTTGGTGGAGTTCCCATTTTGTATGCATTGGCCAGTGGTGGCTATTTGAGAACAAGTGAGCCCAGAATTCATATAGTCCTCACAGACGTAACGACACGTGTCTATATTCTCTCCTCATCGGTTTGTCAACCGGAGAGCATGTACCCGGCCAGATTATGCCAATCTGAGGAGTCTAACTAACGACGAAAGGCCGCATATGGATGGGCTCTTTGTGAGTCGACCAAACTTTCACCCTGATTCCATTATCCTTCGAAGTGACTCGAAACCAAACTTCACAATTTTACGAGAACAGTTATCGGAGGTCCTCCGAGAGTTATCATGAAGTATGTATATTTGTCAGTAATCTCGAAAAATTATAAACGCCCGTGGGGATGAGGTCAAAGCTAAACCTGATCAAGTTATAAACGGTATGGCCGTATAGAATGGAAATTTACATTCATATGGATGAATGTCTATACTAGCCGGAAGCTAGTGAATTCATAGAACATGTGCTATTGTCTACTAATATAATAACTTTCTTCTTTTATAGACTTAATACACTACTCATAAGGTTGCTGAAAATTCTTCAACAGCCGACGACCGGTTTCGCTCTTCTTCGGTCTCATCAGGTAGGCGCAGTCCCCGAGTATCTGTCAATCTTATGTTCTACTTGAAACCAAATTGCACGAAATTAGCGAAATACACTCATTTGCAAACAAATTTGGTTCTGTGAAAGACTCACCTGGAACCCAGCTGAATCTCTCGTTTATGATGTTTCCAACCTTATGAGTAGTGTATTACGATTATACATGTATCGCGACATCTCGATTATCGTACCAACTGAAACATGAGGCGGTCTGGTGCAGCACATTCAGTTGCTTGAAAATATCATAAAGAGAGATTCAGCTGGGTTCCAGGTGAGTCTCCCGATAAACCAAACTGGTATGCAAATGAGTGTATTTCGCTAACTTTCTTCTGTCTTTTTCCACGTTGAAGTTACGTGTGAAAGTCGGTAAGAGTACCTTAAAAGGCTACCCGTACTTCTCAAGGGGTTGAACTGCACAGAGATGGCTTACTGACATCCAACAAACGTCTTTCTTCTCGTGCAGAAAACCGCTGTACCTTTATGCCATTTAACCACCCACAATTTTTAATCATTTTTAATCATGTAATCTATTTTTCGGGAGCAAGTTGCTTCAAGTAACCAAGTTTCAATGGGTGGCTTCGTCACTAGTCGAGTAGATATCGTCAGTGAACTGCTGGGTGATGATGTCAACTCGAATGGTGAAGAGACGTCTTTAAGTCAATTTACAAGCTCGGCGAATAGGTAAACAGCCATCTGATCAACTACCGAGCTACCAATGTAACGGCGGATACTACTGGTGGGGTATGCGAGTAGTATGTGGTTTTCTCGTAACTCCGCCTCGCGTCTAATGGAAGGTGGGCTTTATTAAGGAACCTGTGGAACTGCTTTGCAGCGTTCGTTTACATTTGCGTGATGTTCAATGAATATCCACGAAAGTTCAAGAAGACATGTGAGGATGTTCAGTTTTTAAAAATAAGGTGCATATGAAATGTTTACTTTCCTGTCCAATAGTTTGTAACCTTTTAGTTGGTGTTTGCTAATAAGGCGACTCCGCGGCGAAGGACTTTCCTCCTTACGCCAATATTCCAACACATTAGTAACCCCTTAGGAATAGAGAGTCCCTCTTTATCCGGCGTCATCGCACAAGGTATCTGTGACCCATGACCTGGACCTAAATGAAACAGCCTAGCGAGTTTTAATAAGGCTCGTTGGCTCCTATCGTTAGTCACTTTATGCTATCCAGGTAAACGCTAGTTTGAACCACGGAACAAAGTGATTTTTAATGGTGAAGCCGTCCAATATAACGGCGATGAATGCCGACCTTTGGTGCGTTGCTTAATCCTATATTTAAAGTAACTTCTTCCCAATCGGCACTGCAGTTCCAACTCCTCTCTATGACGCTTACTCCAGGCCATATAGCGGCCAAATCAAGTTCAGTGTGAGGACGCGGAAATCCTGCTGATATGGCAGGAAACGCCTCAAACAATGCCTGCGACAGTGTCAATTTGACGTAACTGTCAACTAGTAAAATTAAACGCAACACATCTTGCAATGTTTCTTTCGAAGGAACAAACCAACAATTTTGGAAGAAATGTACTTTTTGGGTCGTTGACAAATGTCGACTCCTCTTCCCCTGTATAGTCTAATGTTCCGAATATAGTACCTTCAATCTGTGCTGAAGTTTTGACGTGTTCCAACGAACGTCGCGGTGCACGTATCCTGGGCTGACTTATCAGCCGAGCCAGTCTCGTGAACAACTGTCACCTGGAAAAGTCCCGCACCGGTATCCTAGTATGAAAGATCACTATACGCATTGTGCGAGAAATAATGTTACTGAAGAAATAATATATTTACACATTGATCATCTATCCATCTGCAAACGACGATAATAATGAATAATCTTCTCAAAGGTGTGAATGGTGTCTTCAGCAGTAAATGTTACTTATATACACAAGAAGCTGTGGTACAAAGACATTCCCACAAGCTTTATACGTTATGTCTGTCTAGGTTTGTTGTACGGGACCGAGGTCTTCATTATTTGCTTCCTTCTTGGCCACGGGCGGCAGATGGGGATCGGAAGCTGCTTTGTCGTTTGGTCCTGAAGGATCATCAGCCAAACTGGAAGTGTTTGATGTTTTTCTGTGCATGCCTGCAAGGGAAATCAAAATTGGCTCAGACTTGCTTAGTCAACCGTGTTTGTGTTATGCACTTCTGGAAGTAGGGGTATAATGAACGGGAGAAGACATGTGTGCGGACGAACCACAGAACTACGCCTTACCAGACGGAAGCTCTGTCCAGGTAGCTGGACAGGGAGCTTACTCTGCATGCTTATTCATCTGAAACTCACAGCGGATATGCCACATCTCTGTCCAGTGGAATGACAATTGGTATCCGTCAGTAAGCTCTTTGTATGGTTTCCACAGGGGACAGACATATCCTCAGACGTGTCTTTTCGATTATACTACTTGTGAGTGGACTTTCATTTCGACCTCTACCGATTCTCTTGTCTTTCGAGTAATTTGTGCGTCCCTCTTTTTTACTATAACCATTTCTAGGGAACATGACTTTCAATAGTGTTTTGGATTCAACCGGAAGTTTTTGATTGATCAAGTTCGCGTTTCTGAAATGTTCCTTGCTGGTGCATCTGTGTACGGTGAGACTTCATCGTTACATAATCAGGCCCTCCCATAGGGCGCACGCGTATCGCTTGTCTCCGTGCGATAATTAGTGCCTTGAATGTTGGGAAGACTGCATTCAATCCAAAGAAGCATGTTTGTACGTAACTTTGCAGAGACCGTGACTGACTGATAGCGTGACCTGCCCACAATCCCCGCCCACTTTTAAGCCGTTGCATATCTACAGGGTGAGGTGTCTACCCTACGGTGTGTGGAGGTGGCCACTGAAATGACCGAACAGTGTCCAGTCAACAGTTATATGTGCACTAAACAGACCGATACGTTCCTTATCCAGTCAATGGCACTATGAAGAGCAGACAGCGGGATATCGTGTGATACGTCTGTACCTGCAGCCGTCGACGTTAGCCACCGTTTGCGTGGCAGTCTGCTAAATTAAGGGACTGATAACCTGTAGTGTGCGACTGAGTAACAAAAATGAATCCATGGCCAGTGGTCAGATTTGCCAAGACACGCGATCTTCAAAGAATTGTGTGTGCTTGTGTGTACGTAGTGTGTGATTCTGTGCGTGGTGTGCGCATGTACACGCGCGCGTGTGTGTGCGTGTGCGTGCGTAACGCGTATATAGGTGCGTGCGTATGTCCTGATGGGAAGTTAGTAACTAGGGCTAAACAAGTGGCAAACTGACTAGGATAGGGAACGAGACTTATGGCAATGGAATGCACCCTCCCGCAATCACATGGGCAATTAACTGAAATAATTGGTTTGGTTATTTCTGCATGCACGCATGAAACAGGAACTTGGAAAATCTGGAGAGTTATACTGCCGGACAAAAGGATCCTCAGGAAGTCATTGAACACGCGGGTACTTCATTGCGAAAACATTGCTAATTGTCTCTCTTGCTCACTCCTTGCTTCTACCTTGTTGAGTTTTGTATTACACGAATAGATCTAGGATAAAAGTTTGTGGAGGGGCATTTTTCAGGAAGAAAGCAGATTAGTTTTCTAAGTTTTAGTAATTTCATGCAAATGCTGTTTAATCAGTGAACTAGCTGACTCCAGTTTTGGGACAGTACGTGTATCCTTAGAATGCATGGTGAGTTGGCCGACAAACCAATGTACCATGTTGAAATTTGGGCAACAAGACCATGACTGAAAATGTGAGGTGCTGTAACCGGATTGACGATCTACTGGTTGTCCGTCTGTGACAGCTGCCGAAACCCTAATTCCAAACCAAAAGCGGCGGGAACTTAAATCAACTCCAGCGGATTGGACGAATGAAATTAATTTATGAATCCAGCAGCCCTGCTGATCACTGATCACTGTTCTCTCTGGGTACAGCACTGCATTGCAGGTTGCGCTGAGAAAATAACACATGACAAATCCTCACGAAACTCCAATTATCTGCCACGCTGCCCAGGAACTCCACGCATCCTCTGCTGACCAAGCAGCTGGTTTGACCGAAAGAAAGTCGGAGTTCTGAACGTAGGAAGCTCTTTACTAGTTTTGGGCATGTTCGTATCCTACCTGATGCTTCCATTCAATGCATCTGAATGCGCAGACTTCACGACATCGATCAGACTTGAGCTATCCTTCGGACTTCCGTCCACCTGACCCAGGTGCACGACGAATCCAGGCTCCTGGATCAGACGCTTCTTACTGGCTTTGTCATAGCGGAGTATCGGACAACTCAGGCATCCACACTGTTGCGAATATCGTTATTAGCCGCGCTAACAGTGCACTCGTTGACTGGAATCCAGTATCTCCATGGCTTTCGGTGGCTTGTTTCAAATGGATCTTGAATATAACTGCAATGGCTCTTTGATCTCCTACATCTACATCAAGTCCATCTATAAAGGGAGAGCTCTATGGACTGTAACAGATGATCAGTAAGAAATCAAGACCAGAATTCTTGATAATAGCAGGTAACTGGAACGCCCGATCTGGTTAGAGGAGACGACAGCATGCGCAATTAAGTTGGCGGGTTTGGTCTGGGTCAGTGCTATAAAAACTGTGACAGTCGTCTATCGTAATCAAGTCCTTGTTGCCAGTACTACTCTTCAATGCCCCAAAAAACATTGGCTGACATGAGGTTCGAACGAGATCACGTGGAGTTCCAGATAGACTATACTCTAGTGTAAGCACGATGGGCCTCACCATTCGGAAATTGCAGATTTTATGGAGCTACAAATTCCAGAAACTCCGGAGATAAAGATCACGCTCTTGTGCTAACCGTGATTCAGCTATTGCTAGACGAATGAAGTGTCATCCGAAGCGCACCAACACAGCGCCATTCAGTCTCACAGAGAATCGACAGACAATTTCCGATGCAGTAACCACCACGTTGGGAATTCACAGCTCTAAACCTTCAGCAGACCAGTTGGTTCAGGTCAGTGGATAGCTTTGAAAATCTCTTCACAACAAAGCGCTGTAGAACGGCTGGGCCAAATACAAGGACTGAACATCCCTTACCCAAGAAGGAAGCGGTAGCCCGTATCACCAAATCGGCTGATTTTCGCACGCTCAGGCCACTTGATCAACCAGGAGAGGTTATATCTCACACAATTTGGACATACTAGCGTCAGACATGGAATCCGCTTCAAGCGCTGGTGATTTCAGTCTCGTACATGTGGCTCTGAGACAGCTTCGGCCTCAAAAGTACTTTCTACGTGGATAAAATGGAGAGTTTGCAGCAATTATGAAGAGGGAATAAACCGATGAACGGACTGCTTCAAACAACTGTTAAGCCACTCGTCAACCAGAATACGGAACCTCGAGACTGGTCCAGCTTCAATGCCATGTGATGTTTGCTGTGAAGAGCCGGGGAAAATCGCCATCGTCGGACAACTGAAGGAAAGAAATGCCTCCGAAGGAGACCGGATCCCAGTAGTTCAGCACTTTTCAAACCAATGCACAGCCTCAAGAATTACCCTCATTCGCAGACGAATTTGGCCTTAACGGGAAACTCAGGTTAATCCAGCTGAATCTGACGTTTGTTTTTGTTGCAGTGACGTTGTTGCACAAGGCGTCATTTAGTTTGACTATTCGAGACATTGCAGCAGATTGTCCGGACGAAACACGATGATGTTTTTGAATACTATTCGACAGCTCAGAAATTGCATACAGTTTGAGTTCAAGAAGAAAATAAACCTGGCGAACAGAAACCCGTGAATTTGGCCTACCTGATGAACCGCAAGAAGGATGAAACTGGCCGCCGAGGAGTTTTCAGGAGACTTATGAGGGGTGCTTTCCGTCTACAAACACTGCACGAGTTGTTTTGTTCAATCCATTCTTCTAGTTTGGGCCGATCCCACGAAAGGCGGTAGAACGGCATGTGATAACTGTCGTGGAATCAGTCTTATTGATGTTGCTGTCAAACGTTTTGCGTTCCTCTTGCAACAGCGATCTTCCCGATCATGTAAAGCCCATACGAGGTCAGGGCAATGAGAGATTAGCCCAGGAGGAGACTGGAGGTGCCAAATATTGTCTTTGCGATGAACTCTAGAACATCGTTTCAAATCTGTGCACCTTAGCATGGCAAGCATCATCGGCTGTCGAACTGCGTTTGATTCGATCAATATTGGGTTACTCTTAGACAACGTTGTCCTCGTGAAGATGGCAAGCCTCATTAAGGGCTATTACTCGTTATTGAAAGCTCAGTCACGGATATATGGTGAGGATGGCTCAGTGGTTAGAGCGCGAATTTACTGACCGGAAGGTCCGTGGTTCGAACGCGACCTCTGCCCTTGGGCTTTTCCTGTCTAGGCTTGGGTAACCTGGCAGTATCCCAGCCCTCGTGCTTCCTTCGGGCGGCATGGCAGCTAGGCACCGAAAGGGTGTTATAGCGGAATTGTTTTATCATATATGGCGGGGAGACGGCAGCGTTCGACATATGAGTCTGGTGTACGACAGGTCTAAAATTTTCGCCGGTGCTTTTCGACTTCACAAACGATTGTTCACGCAAACGGGTATTGGGAGGATACTCTTGCGTCCAGTAAGGCTCCTAAATCTGGACGGCTGACTTGGAATATCCTGGGTGATGAACTAGGAGAACTCCAACCTGTGATGAATTCTCCAACCTCAGAACAGTAGTTCTGCGTACTAGTCCGGTCAGTCTTCAAGCAACTGAATTCTGTCTTGTGAAAACGAACTGAGGTTGGATCACTCACAGAAATCCGGGTCTCCAAAGCAGCCATCTGTCCAGTCCTTTCTGTGCCTGCGAACGGCCCCTACGAGCACAGGACAACCGGGAGCTGGAAGTTTTTGACTGCTGGTGTTTCCGACGTATAGCGAGATTTCGTCACCTAGATAAGGTGTCCAATGGTCCAATCCGAATGAGGTGTCATGACCTACCACGGCTATCTCAACTCCCTCGACAACCGTCTGCAACGGTTCGGGCAACCGTTGTGTATGAACGATGCCAAAACCATCAAACAAACTTTGGCTCATATCATATCAAAGATGACCTCGGAAGACAACCGAACATCTAGTAGTGTACGGTCAAGTGCGACATGGGAAATCTCGATTTGCATGTGGTTCACGCAGTCTGTCACTGGACCCGACACTGGATCGTCATTTGTGCAAATCTGGTAGCCGACCGCCATGCCTGGGCAGTGCGTATCTGAAACATTTCTCGAGCTCACTAGTGTTACCTCCGAAGACAGTCGTCCGAACGTGAAGGTAAGGTAAATCGCTCGCAAAAAACCTGAAACAGATTACCATTTCGGTTAGTTTCAATAGACGGCAATAGGATGAAGTATGGGTGAGCTTATGAGCTAATGAGAGGGACGTTTTTCAGCAACCCCTTGAATACTTCAGACTCCTGTTTAATGTGTGATCCCAGTTGAACAGGGACAGACGCTAGTTACCATCGTTTGGTTTCTGAAATCTGAGCAACGTTTCAAATGATCTTGCCAACCGCAAATGTGACAGAAATACAAAAGTACAGAGGAGAATTCTGGGAATTTAAATATCAATAGTAGAAAGGTGAGCTGAACTTTCAGTTTTCAGAAATTTGCACATTCGTTTCCGTTTTAGTGACAACTTTTTTTCTGGTGGCTAAAAACGATGCTCGAAATAAGAAATAGCACAGAACTTGTCTTGGCATTATTTTTCAGTTCAATGAATTGGTCAGTGTTACCATGAACTGGATAGATTGAACCGGTGAGCCTAGCCCTTATACCGGTATCTTCCTGGGAATAAACCGGGCTAGTTTCCTTGTTGGGTGTCTTGGTTGGGGATGGTATCCCATTTGGTATTGCATGGGAGCATGTTTTTTCTCCATCTTAGAAAAAAGCAAACGATATTTTCTCAAGCGAAAAAAAATTCCAAACGAAATAAGCACTGAGATGTTGGTTGTAGCAGATGATCAGAATTTAGGCATTTTGATCACACTTACCCAGTAACCATCGGGCACATGATTCGCCGTCGTTTTCAACAGCAGCCTTCAGGATCGTTTTCGGTAGGGGCAACGAATGTCTTACCATTGCTCCGTACAAACCGTACTCGGCCATAATGCTGCTCTTACCCCAGGTTTTCTCTGTCTTTCGCCACTTGGCCCGACGATTTTGGAACCAAACCTGAAACGTTCAGAGGGGGGGGGGTAAAATCGATAAGTTCGTGATTTTGGGGTCCAATAAGATCCTTGGATGACAGAAACGCGCGTGAGTTGTTTGTTAGTTGTTAAGTCTGGCCCATCATTTGGTGCACACACAATGGTGCTGAAAAGAAGCCTGAAAACTTGTAGTTTGCTAGTGAGACGATTTAACAGGCCAGTGGGTTCGAGGATCATAATACTTCCCAGGATTGTCTATAGTTGCTATTGTTTGGTATTTGATGTGGTCTAGGCACGTCTATTCGTCTTCGTTATTAAGATAGTCCCAAATTAAAAGGATTGCCCGATAAATTCGTGGAAAATCTACTTCAGTTCACCTTTGTTACCTGACTGGACCTCGTGGTTTTGAGAGTTTTTTTACCTTTACTGAAAACTAACCTGAATCTATAGCCCATACTAGTGTATTTTTGAGGCGGCCGATAATGTAAGGGGACCGTACGTTTTCATTTATCTACTCAGTGCACGAATGTCTGAGGCCCAGGTCATGTTTGCTAGTTTGAGACACCAATAGCGGCAAAGCAGTCTATCCCTGAATCGCAAGGGACGTGTCCATCAAGGCTCAGTGCAGGATGTTTTCTTGGGACACGGCCTATGCGAGCAGCCAAATTAAGACATTTTTGGCAACCGTTGTTTGAGAACCATGAACTAGAACAAACCCGGCCGATTCGCAACAAGACACTTAGCAAATGAGTTCTCGGTTGTGCAACGGGGAATGTATCCAGCACCAGAAGCTGCGGTGGTTAGGCATGCATTGCGCATGCCGAATTATCGTTTGCCGAAGGGAGTGCTGTTTTCTGTGCCCAATTCAGAGTGGCGGAATCAAAGAGGTGGTCAACCCTTGACCTGGCATAGGGGTATGAAGAAGATTACGAAACACTTTGGTGCCGTCGGTGCTACTCGCCTACCAGGATGGGGACGGCGTGATCCCCACTGCGTTTGGTTGGAGACGCTGCAAGACGCGCATGCTGAAGAGAGTGCCGTTTTCTGTGCCCAATTCAGTAGCGCAAGCTGAGAGAGGTATAAAAGGGATTAGGAAAAATCTAGGAACTGCCGAAGCAACTCGCCTTCAAGGACGAGGTCCGCTTGATCCCCGTGTGCATGGTTGGAGACGTCGCAAGGTATGGCCCCTAGTGGGTTTCAATGGCTTTGTTGTTGTCCTTTTCCGGTCCAGATTGTCTGGATGAGTGTCTGGAGGTGCTAGGATAGCAGTAAACCCATTACCCATTCACTTTTATTATTTTACTCACGATAAAGCCTTCAAACAGTGAACAGTGATGGTATATTGTCAATGGTGATGATGATCGTAACTCCAATTACCGCTGAAATAAGCCATCTTAAGCGGTGCACCTAATCAATCATCGAACCAAAATTATACTATCACAAAGATAATTCAGTCAACAGTATTTTTGGTCTTCGTTTCAGAACTTCTATTTTTGCAGGTGATTGCGGAACTTCCATCCCATTACTCTCGTTTGAACACATCTCTTGTTGTGCTAGTGTATAGATTCTAGTAAGTCTGCACCAAACAAACGAAGCATTAGACTCGAGTTCCACTCATTTTATAGCTCAAAGGAGTACTTATAGTTGGCCGGGCCTGGAATTGAACCCAGGACATGCTGGCATGCGAATTTGTTACTGATGCACCTCCAGCGCATGGTGGATGCGCGTGAACTATCACTTCTGTACAGGTAGACCTTTCACGGCTAAAAATTTGACTGGTTTGCCCAGCGCCTCGAACAGTGTCCTGGTTTTGTCAATCGATTGACCCGCTTGTCCCATTCAAGTAGAGCCACGGATGATTCAAACCTGTCGGAGAGAGTATTTGATTCGGGAAAGGTGTTTTGAGACTTGTAGAATTGTGCTGATGAGCTTTTAATGAGCTCTAGTAAGAATGAAACTTGAGTCCAGTGACTTGCTGTTCCGTATGGATTCTTCGGAATAATTGGGTCAGGACAAGAATAGAAATGTTCAGACGGTGGGAAAGTATATTTGTGTTGCACTTTCCATCACTCTTGATAAACTGTTAATTCTGAGAACTAGGGCAGCCTCAGGTGGAATCAAACGCTGATGTGTACGTGGAAAAACGTATGTGGAAAAACGAACACAAACAGGTCATGTGATGCAGATCTCAACGTGAGAGCCATACCATTAGATGTTTTGAATATGCTGAGAGAATTACGGGTTGTAAGTAAAGTAAAGTAGAGGGTCAGTTAACTGACTTGTTGACATACCTGAATGCGATCTTCCGGCAGATCAGCTGTAACTGATAAGAGCTCACGTTGATACACGTCCGGATAGTGGGCCTCATGAAATGCCTTTTCCAATTTCTCCAACTGTGCATTGGTGAAAATGGTTCTGAGAAACGGAAAATGTATGTCTTGGTATTCAGTTCAACGTGTCAAGTTTACTTGGCAAAAATGGGATAATCTCTGTTGCTAGTGTGATTTCCAGTCAACCTGCGTTAATCATTGTTTCTCTACCGCGTTGGCCCAGTCAAGTGGGTATCTTTGATGCAACCAAACCTCCCCACAACAATGGAGCTACACGAACCTAGTGACCCAGTCTGTACACAGAAGAGTTTCCCATTAAAAGACTAGAAACATCAGCTACCTATGAAAAAAGCATTGTGATGCTCCTAAGACTGGGGCTGATGTGGTCCCAGTTGCCTCCAACAAATGAAGTATTTGGGAAAAGGGACTAACCACCGAGAGGGGGTGCTTTCAATAGTCTATTTATTTCAACATGTCTGGAGAAGTTTCACATGTTCTAATATCAAGATGATTCGGTTGTAACCAGATTGTTTGTCACCCAGAACCTCGTACAAAACCATTCACTGATCAGGCATATTTAGATTCTTGATGGAGATTTCGTTCCGTAAATGAGGCCAATCTCTGCTGAAAAGCCTATTAGCAATGTACAATTTTCCCATCCTTATTCGGACTCACCAGTAGTGCACATCTCACGAAACTCCAGAAAGTCCTGAACCCAATAGGGATGAAACAGCCGTACGGTGTTTCTCTGCTTCTCAGCAGAGACTGGCTCCACTTACAGGGGGAAATCTTGATTAAGTAAGAAGTAACCGAATTTTTCAAGATGCTATATCATATGCCATATATCAGATTATTCAACCGAAACGCCTGATGTATCGAAGTAATACAGCGAAACACTATCGTAAGGAGAGGTGTGTACTTGTACTTGTACGACGTGGAATTTTATGGGTTTCCACATGAACTAAAAGTTGATGGGTAAAAATCTGAGAAGTGAACTTTTGCGAAGAAAAACATGGATCATTGATGTCGGACAAGAAGGACGAAACCGGTCGAGGGCTGTCGAAGAAGTTTCAGCAACCTTATGAGTAGTGTATTGCGTCTACACATGTATCGCGGTATCTCGAATATCGTACCAACTGAAACATGAGGCGGCCTGGTGCATCACATTCAGTTGCTTAGAAGCATCATAAACGAGATTCAGCTGGGTTTCAGGTGAGTCTCTCGCCGAACCAACTTTGTCTGCAAATGAGTGTATTTCGCTAATTTCGTGCAATTTGGTTTCAAGTAGAACATAAGGTCGACGGAAACTCGGGGACTGCGCCTACCTGATGAGACCGAAGAAGGGCGAAACCGGTCGTGGGCTGTCGAAGAATTTTCAGCAACCTTATGAGTAGTGTACTACGCCTATAAACTCAATTTATCATTGGAATGAGTCAACGAAGGTTAAGCACAACAGTTGCTGATTGCTGGCAATCACTAGGGGAGGTAAAATCATGGTAGCGCCTGGCTACATATGCGAACCTAATGCCAGCTGGCCACAATCATTCCTGGCGCCTGTTCATCCAGACGGTTTGTACATGGACAGTCAGACAGTTTGTATAAGGACACCAACAGCACCAGTGGGATGGTAGGAGAACCAGACCCGTACTAATATCCGATACTCGGGACTGGTTTGGACAACCGCGTAAGTTTTCAGTTTTTACTAAAATACTGCTGCATGTAATTAAGATTCGTTCCTGTCGATGAAGTCAGTGGAAAGCCCAGAAGCAGTGCACAACTATTTCATCCTTCCTGTGAATCATCTCAATGCACATCACGTCAAACTCCAGGATGTTTCGAACACGCGATCTTCCGGAATGTTCGGCCAAGATCGGCTCATCAACACTGTGATCAGCTTTCACTTAGGCAGCAGGTGGCGTAAGTCATCCGTGTTTGGCGGATGAGTGATCAAGCTTTGGTTGGCTTCCCGAGTAACGACTTCTCAGATGGAAGTACCAATCATCTTGTGAAACTCTTTCTCTGAACCACTTATAAACTGAGGAGAGTTTCGTGAGATGCGCACTGCTGATGGTCCCAAATGAGGATGAAACAGCTGTGCAGTGTTTCCAGGATAGTTTCCAGGATAGATTGGCTTCGTTGGCAAGATGAGATTTTCATTGAACATTACCAAATATCCTCACACCAACATAAATATAACGACATGACAAGTCAACAGATGGACTCACATAGTGGCTTTCTGTCGCTATTCAAGCAAAGCCTCGCCAAAATATAATCCCAACACAAAGAAAGGAACCTTCAACAAATCCCAAAATTCGACCGGGTTTCTTACACAATTGGAATATGGTGCTGCCCTTTGTACTGTCCAGAAAGATGTCTTCCAAGAATGGTCCTTAGGGTTTCTTGAAATAGTTGTGAAAATCTCAAACAGGATCATACAAAACGAGGGGCTGTTTCTGGTTTGTTCCTTCAAACAGTTGCTCCATGGAAAGGCATTTGTGGTAGTATTGTGATGTACTGGGACCCCCAGGCACAGACGGAACAACCATGTATCGAACAAGGTTGTTCGACACCTGATGCCAGAATAGGAGAAGGCTAGGTGCATGAATCTGCCGCCGTGTCTTTTACGAGATACGCATTTGCGTCTTGGCACATCCAGGATAACTAATTGTTTAGCCCAAATTTACGCTACCGTAATGAAGTAATATTACTTTATAACGGTTTCTCCTTTACCTCATTACGATGTTGAAGAAATGGTTATGGCCATCTTTTGCTGGAACCTTAAATTAGTGCTGCGCAAACTGGTGAACAGTTCCTGTTTTAGTAGGCGTTTACCCACCAATCATCGTAAGTATTGTATTTTACTGTATGTGAGAAGAGTGTCCAGACAGAGCTTTTGTAATAGTCAAAATCTTACCTGTGTCGTCTGCGTTTTGACGCTGCACTCTCATCTCTTGTGCACCGAAGCTTCGATGTCCCCCGTCCAAACGATCCGGGTGGGTGGACAGAGTGAATTTGACGTTCCGCTTTTTGTTCACTTTGTACATTTTCGTCAAAATGCCCAGACGTGTAGTCTGTTAATTCGCCATTCCCGCAGTGTTCCATGAAGTTACTTGAGTGTGGTCCTCCAGAAGCGTGGGGTGATGCCAGTGATGAACCGGTGAAACCTGGTGGGACGCCGAACGTGTGGCAGTTCAGTACTGCTGTGGGTGGAGTCTGCCATGTACGGGACTTTGTAGTTTCGTGTTCCACTTGACCTATATGATAAAGTGATGATAACGGCCAAGTAGTTGAAAGCCAACCGTTGATAATCAAAAGGTTGCTAGTCCAGTAAAACCTCCAATAAATTAGGCAAGAAGAAACAGCAAATTGAGTGTGAAAATACCTTGTTTTTACATATGTCGAATTACACGCATTGGACTTGGCAGCAAACTGCGCTGTCTGTAAGTTTCAAAGCTTTCCAAAAGTTACTACATTTATCAGGTGAAGCTTGATGGATGCGTTACAGAATTCCCCGGCAGAGACGCCCAGGTTAAGGAGAACACCTCGAACAAAGCAGTTCACCACCAAGTTCTTTCGGAGAAGATAAACTGCACAGGACCGAAAAGAAGACATTTTCGATTGCCCAGAGGGGTGGCTTACTTCCAAAGAAGGATGAGTACCGTAGAAATTTCCCAAATCATCGACTCCCTTTTTATCATCCGACTGTCGCATTCAAACCTGACCTGCTATCTCGCCATTTCTTCCGGCCTTGCTGGCTAGATAGAGTGAAGTTACGCAATCCCGAACGGAACCACTGACAGAGAATTGGGATACAGTTTTCGTTCCATTGTAGTTAATATAACGTCCACATGAACCAATTCATCAAGCGATAACTGAGGGGTTAGGTGCGTTCTTCACAATCGAGCTCAACTTCGGTGCACAATCTTGGCCCACCCGGTTTTTCCACGCGACACACGCTTAACAAAGACAGTGGATACTTTGGCCTTAATGATAAAACCAATTTATTTCATACCATAAAGAGGGCTAAATAGGAAGAAGGCAGTGGAACGGAGTCAAGTGCATTGCGGGCTAATCAGAGCTGGTTCTTATGTCTAAGGCAAGTCCACGGCTTGCGTCGAGGTCATTTGCGAGCACAAGCTGGCGAGACATCGACACTGAATGCCACTCTGTAATCTGATCAGTGTTCAGAATTTATCGGGATCGATGAGGGATGCTATCGAATTTCAGCTTGCAGTCCATCGTTTGATCGACGAGCCACCTGGTACCGATAGCGATACGACGTTCTGAGAGACGTGCTCACCTAAGCTCTTATCTATGCCGCCATTGCAGATTTCGTCGCAACCGCAGGTGAACTGGTATTCAATACACGATGCGCGCCGCGTATTACTGATGGTGGAAGGACTAGCTCGGGAGCAAGTGTGTACGGACAACTGGGGTACGGGTTTTGTGTATTTCAGCCATGGCCGCGCTTAAACTTCTCAACCAATTATTCCTCTAATGAATAAACTGGCTTGCTCTGGGCCGCGGAATGCTGTGAACAGCAATAGATTTCTTTCGGTAGCCGCTGAAAATTAGTATCATCCTTGAGAATTCTTCTTATCCTTGGGGTTTGTCAGTAGTGCAAATGCTACTAACGCGGTCGAAAAAGGTGCGCACCACATGCATTTCATAAGTTATGGGTGAAAAATGGAAAACTGGAAAATTGTAAATACAATCTAGTCCATGAGGGCCTGCGGTACAGGGACCGATTAGAAATTCCACAGAGAAATATGTTAAACTGCCTGGAAACGCCTGAAAATATCTGAGAGTTGGTAATTGATCAGGTGGCTGTTGATCTGTTCGCCGAGCTTGGCAATTGATTTGCAAACGTTGCGTCACCATTCGAGGAGACATCTTCAGTGCGCTGAGGGTTTTTCCTCAAAATATACCGAAATTAAACTGGTCACGCATTTGTGAAAGTTCCCAAAGTGAGTAAAATATTTGAAAACCAAAATGCTGTCTATAAAATGTTTACAGTGCATCGCATCGGTGTCTTTCAAGCATGCCTACAAGACCATCTGCTAGTATAAGTTCGGACGTCAGCCATTACAATAGAAAAAATAAAGCAGTACAACTAACCAATCAATCTCGAGAAGATCAGACCACAACGCAATGTAAACTGACAAGGGACCAATCAAGGCGAAGGAAGAAACTACTAAAAATAGAAGGCAATGAGGTAACTAATCGACTCAGTGGGACGCCGACCAAAACGCAACAAAGATCACAAACGGCTTGATAGATCCACGAAAACGCCATCCCCAATCAACCAGATGATAGTCAGTTGCTATATAAACACATGCAGGTAAAGAGGAAATACCTGCCCAACTGGGCACAGATGATGTCCCCTCATATGGTAACGAAACGTTTGCGAGTCAATGCCAAGCTTGATTAACAGATCCAAACCCACCTGATGAACAATCAGGTTCGAGTAAGCTACCCAGTGTCACGCAATCAGTTAGTCTGTACGCACCAAAATCAGATTCAAAAAAAAATGAATTTTTCAGGTGCGCGGGAAGATCGGCTATCTTAAATATTTGGAAGAAATTCTATTCAGTGCAATAAAATAGCATAGAAATCCCACAGCCGAATGCGGAGCCATGTTCATAAACAAGAGTTTGATGTCTATAGAGAGCAGTTTTCGAGCCCATCAACGAATGGGTCAGAATCTGTGTACTTTGACACGCCAAAGAATCACTAAATTCGGCGTTCAGTGCATTCACCGTTGATCAAATAAAGATTGGATCAGTAACCCATGAAATCAGTGTATCGTCACGGAAAAGTTCGGCTCTGAATCCAAGTGAGTACCTCTGGAAACAGCTAGGTAGCTGCAATAGACGGGATTCTCAGTCCAGAGGACAAACAGCTGAGGAATCTGCGAAACAAGTTTGGAACCTTTCAGTGAGCGGTGCATCTTGGTGTGCGGTACAGTATCCTCCTCGGAAGCAAAGACGACAGAAGGAAAACTACCTTCCTTGCTGTACGGAAAGGAGTGATCTCTCTTCGGGAGAAGGTCCTTCCAGAGAACCATGTGGGTGGAGGGTGGTGCAAAGCCGATAGGGAAGGTGCCAGGCGTCCAATTCACAAAACACTATCCCCACGTGAGTTGGGATAACTGTGCATGTACTTGATCGAGTTTTGTGATTCGGTTGCAAGTTCGCCTTGGTGGGTCCCAGATCAGTCCGTCCGCATTGATGTAGCGACAACGCACAGGAGTTCACCGATCCTAACAGAACTTTACCCAAGTTAACTTACCGTATCGGTTTTATCATTCACCATATTATTCTTCTGCAAAATGTCAAGGTACTCCGCGAAATAAACTCATTTGCACACTAATCTGGCCTTACCGGGAGACTCAACTGAATCCCAGACGAACTGCTCGTTTGCTATATTCTCCTAGGGAGTGTTCTTCGCAAAAACTGCCTCATGGTTCATTTGGTATGGTATTCGAGGTATTGCAGTACATTAGCTTGATGCGACACTGCCCATGAGTTCGCTAAAATCTCTTCGACAGCCCACGACCGATTTCGCCCTTCCAATTCGGACTCTTCAGGTAGGCACAGTCCTCGAGTTTCTATTCAGTCAAACTTATTTTTTACTCGAACCCACAGTGTACGAAATTTGCGACATCGACTCATATGCACACACATACGGCCAAGGAATATCACAAAAGAGAGGTTCAGCTAGGATTTGAGCGAGTCTCCCGTTGAAATCAGATTGGTGTGCAAATGAGTGTCTTTGGCGAATTTCGTGCAATTTGAGTTCAAGCGGAACACGCGGTTGACTAAAGCAAAACTCGAGGACTACGCTTCCCTAATGAGCCCGAATTGGAAGGGCGAAACCGGCTAAAGGCTGTCAAATAGTCTTCAGCAATCTTATAAGTAGTGTGTTCTGTCCAGTTTAAAGGATTTTCAGATTTCGTCATTAGTTTTTCAGCAGTTTGTTCATACACATGGGAAATATTTTGGGTTGGGTGGAAAGACAACACGAAGTAGAGTGACAAACTTGTTTCAACTTCCACTAACTAATAACCTAAGCATTATTTTCCAATTCCTGATAGCGGAAATCACACAAAGTGGCTAGGTAGGCGAAAATTGAAATTGTGAGTCATTTTCAATTACAAAGGTGTGATGACACAAGATAATTGTCGGCGAATGCCGAAGTGTGAATCTTGTTCATCATAACGGAAGACGTGCTAATGTTTGGGGGTATCTTTTAGTTTTATGATGGAATTCAGGGCGTGGCAGGAAATCCCTTTTGGGCGAAGAGGGGCTTGCGCACTGGTTCAACCTTCGTGTGGTAATGGACAACTTGAGGAGAAGGGGTGCCGTCAAGATTCACTTCATTCTGAAGAGAGACGACGTATTATCTGCAAACGCCGTTTCCAACATACTAGGATACCCATGAAGAGACTTATCGAAAGTGAGAGCACCTTCAATAAGAGCCCAAAACATCATCGTCATGGGTCCCAGGCTTGCATGACATATTTCGTTCAGTTTGCTTTGTACCATATATAACCGCCCATCACCCACACGAATCTTCGGTTAACTAGAGGTGGTGGATAGCAGGCCCGAGAACCCCTGTTTTTAGAAGCCATTTGAAAAAACCGTAAGATGAATTTGCTTGAAATGGGTTTTAGGGCAATTACTACCACAGTAATTACTTTCTCTACATTATTGTACACCCAGGGGGTGTTAGAAATAAAACTAGCAAATTCTTTTTCTCGTCGAAAGAATCCAACACAATTTGCATGTCACACCGCTCTGTGGTTGGTGTGCAAAAATCCTTCTGAAGTAAATTCGGAAATGAGGCTGCTCAGATCATCCAACTCAACCCACATACCAAAGTCTGAGATTCTCAACCAAATTACGTATGCTTCATCCTTCCTTCCGGGGCTAGGTATTAACCACTCACCTTCAGGTCATTGAGTCTACGCCTTAATCACTGAGCTGCCTGCCTGCCTGCCTGCCTGCCTGCCTGCCTGCCTGCCTGCCTGCCTGCCTGCCTGCCTGCCTGCC